>JAZDUH010000190.1:2947500-3240000 GCA_036419115.1 Scarus forsteni
TTTTGCACATGGTTGTTGTTTTGTTCGCAATCTTCTCACCGTTCTCTCGTCTTCTACATGGGAAGCCAAAATAGGTCCACACAACCGATTTATGTTTGTTGTGGTAAATGCAGCGTCAGCTTATTCCTCCGCTTTTCAACAACTCCTCCTTATTGCAGCTGGTGTTTTGCTACGGGAGGCGACGAGGGTTTATTTTGTCCTTTTATTTCAAGCGTCTTTAATTTTTATTTTGTCATTTTTTATTTCGCGAAATTTCGTGGCACAAAATTTCGTTTCACCCCAAAAACACACCAAACAGCTTATTGAAAAGGGTCAAATATAAATGCAAACTTAAGTAACTGGTTATCTCTTAAAGTGCAACAATTTAGAACAACTGCAGTGTCTATAACCTGAGTGAATAATACAGCTGCTTTAGAACAGATTTTTGTTCAGACATCTTCAATCTTTTATCTCCTTTTCTCTTTCCGCCATGGCTTCACGCTACATAACCAAACAGGAGATCCCACCTTGCACTGCGCGTAATGTGCTACGATTGGTTAGTCGGGTGCACGTCAAAGTCTCTGCGCCCACACAGACGATCTGACGATCTTTCTGCTTTATGAGATCCCCCCACGTTGTAATCCTTAACGATTTAATATCGTCATATCGCACACCGCTATACATAGTATTGCTAGACTTATATTTACAAAAATGCTGCCATAGTGATAATCACATTCTTCATACAACAACGCAGGGCGTGCTAACAACAGCTAACAACAGGAGATCCCAACTTGCACTGCGTGTAATGTGCTATGATTGGTTAGTCGGATGCACGTAAAAAAAAAACATGCCTGGTAGATCGGCATGTTTTCTTCTGACTTCAACTGGAACGCCAATAAGTCGGAGATGATGTCACTCCTATTTCCAAGGTTACTGGAACGCAGCATTACGACAGTAGCCGCGCATGCTCATGGGTAGCAGAGTCTTTATTTCACTGGTAATAGATTCTCCTCATAGCACCTTTAACAATGGCACAGTTCAAAGTAGAAGCCAAAGTAAATGATGAAGCACATGTTCCAAATCTAAACTTAGGTGCCTACCATCTTTGGAGACCTGAATTAAAGTTCTTAAGTAGTAGACTCATTTAAAACTCATCTTTGTTCTTTTTCTTCTTGCAATACAAAACAAAAGTTGCTGGAAATTCTGTAAAAGTGCAGTCAGTGTTCACAATTGATGTGTATCAGGATACATATTGTATTGTGACTTCAGTATTGGAATACGTATCGTGTGGTTGCTTAAAATACCACGCCCTAATACAGTGGGTACGGAAAGTATTCAGACCCCCTTAAATTTTGCACATTGTTATATTGCAGACATTTCCTAAAATCATTTAAAATAATTTTTTCCTCATTAATTTTCCCCAAGTACCCCGTATTGACAAAAAAAACAGAATTATAGAAATTTTGAAGATTTATTATAAAATAAAAACTGAAATATCATATGGTCATAAGTATTCAGACCCTTTGCTCAGTACTGAGTAATACACCCTTTTGAGCTAATAAAGCCACGAGTCTTCTTCGGAGTGATGCAACAAGTTCCTCACACCTGGATTTGGGGATCCTTGCAGATCCTCTCCAGTTCTGTCAGGTTGGATGGTGAACGTTGGTGGACAGCCATTTTCAGGTCTCTCCAGAGATGCTCAGTTGGGTTTAAGTCAGGGCTCTGGTTGGGCCATTCGAGAACAGTCAGGGAGTTGTTCTGAAGCCACTCCTTCGTTATGTTAGCTGTGTGCTTAAGGTCATTGTCTTGTTGGAATGTGAACCCTCGGCCCAGTCTGAGATCCTGAGCACTCTGGAAAAGGTTTTCATCCAGGATATCTCTGTATTTGGCCGCATTCATCTTTCCTTTAATTGCAACCAGTCGTCCCATCCCTGCAGCTGAAACACCCCCCCGCAGCATGATGCTGCACCACCATGCTTCACTGTGGGGGTTATATTGGGCAGGTGATGAGCAGTGCCTGGTTTCCTCCACACATACCTCTTAGAATTAAGGCCAAAAAGTTCCATCTTGGTCTCATCAGACCAGAGAATCTTATTTCTCATAGTCTGGGTGTTCTTAATGTGTTTTTTGGTGAACTCTATGCAGGCTTTCATGTGTCCTACACTGAGGAGAAGCTTCCGTTGGGCCACTCTGCCATAAGGCCCTGACTGGTAGACGGCTGCAGTGATGGTTGACCTACATGAACTTTCTCCCATCTCTCCACTGGATCTCTGGAGTTCAGCTACAGTGATCTTTGGGTTCTTCTTTATCTCTCTCACCAAGGCTCTTCTCCCCCGATTGCTCAGTTAGACTGGACGGCCAGCTCTAGGAAGAGTTCCTGTTGTCCCAAACTTCTTTCATTTAAGGATTATGGAGGCCACTGTGCTCTTAGGAACCTTAAGTGCAGCAGAAATTCTTTTGTAGCCTTGGCCAGATCTGTGCCTTTCCACAATTCTGTTTCTGAGTTCTTCAGGCAGTTCCTTCGACCTCATGCTTCGCGCTTCTTCTGACATGCTCACTGTGAGCTGAAAGGTCTTATAGAGACAGGTGTGTGCTTTTCCTAATCAAGTCCAATCAATACAATTAAACACAGCTTGAGTCCAATGAAGGTGTCGACCCATCTCAAGGATGATCAGAAGAAATGGACAATGCCTCAGTTAAAAAACAAGTGTCACAGTAAAGGGTCTGAATACTTATGACCATGTGATATTAGAGTTTTTCTTTTTTAATAAATCTTCAAAAATTGATACAATTCTGTTGTTTTTTGGTCAATATGGGGTGTTGGGTTACATTATTGGAGGGGGGGGGGGGTCAGAATTGTGGCTTATTTCTTTTTAAAAAGATGCCTACTGTAGAACCTTAAGTGAGCGAGAGCACCAGCAACTTGCAGAAGCAGTTTTCTTGCTGTGACGCGTGTTTGACATTTTTGATGCTAAAAACATAAACTGGCCAACATTTGCCCACGTGGAAAATCTGCAGGATTCAAAAAGGGAATTGCTAAAGACTTGGATCAATTAGCAGGATCGTTCATTGCACTGGTATCGATAAAATCTTCCCAATTTTAATCCCTAATAGACAGAATGATGAGATATGAAACATAAAAATGAGACTGAATCAAGCATCGACACTAACAGCTTCTTGCAGGTACAGCCTCACTGTGTGTTTTCAACACTGTGACATGAAAGTCTGATTTTTTTATTGCTCTGTTTTGTTATTGATCCCTTTTCACTGACAAAAAAAGAACTGGTTCAGTTGTTACGTCATCACATGTTGTCACTTGACACATTTGGCTCACTGAGCAGCCGTGAATATAAGCAGCGGTAGTCATGTGTGTTGGCAACAGCAGTAAAGCTCTCCTGGACAGAGGTGTTGGAAATGTGAGTAGGCTGTATCAGCATGACTCATGGTCCATGTGCGAGTATGAGCTGAGCAGGCTTTACTCCATCTGTGCTCCACAGAAAACACTTGATTTGTTGAATTATTCAGTGAACTGAGCTCTCACTTTACACCAGTAGAACAGCGAGCCAGACAAATCACTACTTGGTGAGATTGGCTGAGGATAACACCACTGTTGTGTTTTGTTTTGGCAGCTTATTGAATACCAGAACAAACAAGGAGCAATGAAACATCATCCCACAGAAAAGACAACTGAGGTTGTGTCCACACGTGGGCGGGTTTGTTTGAAGCTGAGTTTTTTTCTCCTCCGCTCTCATAAATAATCCCATCCACACAAGAGTTTTAAAAACATCCCTGTCCCCACGAAAATGCCAAAACACAGAAACACACTTTTACAAGGTAATAAACAGTGTTTGTACTGTGTGTTTTAGCGTTTTTTTCCTTTTATTTGTGAACAGAATGTCGTTAAAAATATCCACCTTGTGTGGAAAAAACACAGCAAGAGAAACAAAGTGAGCCGGGGAAAATCTGACACATGCTTCACAGGTGGAAAAGGAGAGAGTGATAAACAGGGAACTTTTATCCGTCAATGGACAAACCCGTAGATTTCCATCATCACACATACTGACAAATGGGTTGATGAGAGTTACTCTGTTTCTGCTCTACAGAAAAGTAAGCTGTCTCTAAAGATTGATTGATTCTCATCAGAATATCTGGACTGAACAGGAGATTTGGCTGAAAGCACAGAGTGTACTCAGCATAGTGGATGAAAAGCACAGTAGAAACCACATCTCAGCAGACTGAAGTGCTCCACATCTGTCTTCAACTCGCAGTCATCCTGCCTTGTTTCATCATCTCTTACTGAAAGGGCCCGCCTGCTGGAGGTTAGAGAAACCCCATCATTAAGACGTCTTGTTTGCAGAGATTATGCATATGGACGTCGTAGTAGAGCTGTATGTTTTTCCTGGCGCAGAGGGGCATCTAATTAAAGTTAGTCTTAGAACTGAACTGCTCCCATAGCGATGCCAGAGCCTGATATGTCACAGCCTTAGATATGGTGTAGAGCACTGCAGCCACACAAACAGACGCAGAACAAAAAAAGGCAGTGTTCAGAGTCCCCCAACAAAAGAAAATCTTATTTTTGTCTCTATAATCAGCAGTCTCCAGAGAAATGATATATCATTTCTGCCTGTAGTAACTACTGCTTTAGTGTCAATTACAGAGCTGCATTTGTGCTGCAATTAAAGTCAAAGTTTCAGTTAGAGAGGTTTGGTTTGTGCTGATTTCCGTCACCTCTTCAAAGTTACATTATAGCCTTGCCCCACTTTTCTTTGACAGTGTTACGTAATCAAAATCTTCACATGAGTCTGAGGCACCTCAGTCTGCGTGTTATTAATCACCACATCTGACAGACACAGAGGCAGCAGCTACAGGCACTGATCTTACAACACGCTTCGTTGATCTAGTCTCTGAATGACTCATTTGCTTTTTTGACATAAAAAGGGAACAATATTCATGTTAGTCTGTTTTACAACAAGGTCAGATATCCTCAGAGGCTTCAAGGAACACTCCGACATTTTTGTTGTATTTGTGTCTTGCCTCACTCCACCCAAGTCCATGACTAGCAGGTAGACACCACTGTGGATGCAGTTACAAGGAAGAGACTGACAAAATTTGCTGACTGCTAGTTAGTTTAGCTCAAACGATGACGTTGACAAAAGAAAGGGTGGGAAACTATTAATAAATAAAATAATATGTGGAAAACTAAAAGAAGTTTTCTTGTCTTTCTACATGTTGATATTCCCTGTGCTGTTAATTAATTGGGTAGGTGGGCCAAAATATATTGTTTTAAAGTGTCAGTATCAAGCTGTCATTTAGTTTTCTTGCTTCACATCTGTTTGTAACACAAATAAATTGCAATCATGAAACAGGTCAATTTAAGTTAGCTCAAAGCTTTCTGCTCTTGATGAAAATGATGTCCATTATCGATTCATGTGGGTTTTTGTGTGAGCAAAAGTTGGCTAACATAAGTTTACAGTAGTGACAATGTTAAACACCTTACTCCAGGTCCTGACAAAAAAATTGCTATCAGTATCTGCAATGACTGTTCAATTATTGTCATATCAGGAATCGTCAAAAATCCAAAATGATCTCTTAATATGCTATTATCCCGATGATACTGTGAGTCAGTCATCCTGCTAAGCTTCACCTTAAAGCTAAATAAAAATCAGGAGCACAATGCCTCTGACCTGATGCCACTAATCCATCCTCTTAATTAAAGTTTGAGCAGAGCAACAAGCAGGTTGTCAGCTGGCTCTGCGTGGGGAAACCCTCTGCTTGGACTGATTATAAACACTGCACAGCCTGTTGATCTCAGTGCAGCACCATGTCCCCTCCTCCATACAGCCGGTCTGCTTCCTGTACTGTACTCATCTGCACTGATATGAACCCCTATAATGCTGCACGGCTGGAGGAGCAAAACAGATGAAGTGGCAGCCCTCTCCTGTCATCACGGTTGGTACGCGGGGGGGCTTAAACCCACCCGGAATCACGCTGGCTCTGTTATAGAGTTACAGTTCAACAATGTGACACATCCACATGGGGGCTGCGCTTTGTCTGCGTGCCTCTCAAGTTCAACATAGGAAGATCGAGCCACGTAGGCATGTCCATACTCAGATCATCCAGACTGATGCAACAGTTTCCACAATCCCAGCAGCACAATGAGGTGGACCCAGACATCCAAGCTGGACCTGCCGTGCGTTACAGACTCTCTTCAGTGCTTATTTTGGCGCTTTTTTCAGCCAAATCCAAGCTTTAAGACTATTTACTTGACTTAATCTCATTTTTATGCCTTTATGGTGCACATGACCGAACTGGAACCATAACCTCTTTATTTTAAACCCCCATTGTGACCCACAGTGGAGTAACTATATCAACAAAGCAGCAGCAGCAGAGTCACGTTGCCTAGTTTTGTCACCCTCCCGTCATTCATGCCTCAGTAGGAGAGCTGTCAAACACTCACCGATGATGATCGCACACGCGCTCAGGAGTCCAATTTCCTTCTTCAGAGTGACCCTGTCGCTCTTGGAGGAGTTTTTATCCTTCTTCTCATCTTTGTCCCCCATCGCCTCCGCCTCGTCAGTGCTTCCTGCCTGCCTCGGTTCGGTCCAGACTCAGCAGACTGAACCACGCCGCGCTCACGCCGGGCAGCCCTTATAATATATACGTCTGATGAGAGGAGGACGGCGCATGCGCAAGAGCGGGAGCACTGCCTCCACCTTGTGTTCAGGTGGTCTGATGTAGGGCAGGTGTGACTTCAGCATGAGAGGTAAGCTGAGAGGAGCGTGGGGGGTTGGCTGCAGGCTAAACTGTCAAACCTCCATGTTGTTTCATTTACGGAAGTGTGGAAGAGTCAGAAAGGAGGGAGATTTTTAGTGAAGCACTTGGGAAAAAAAGGTTTACGTCGAGCTTATGTTTGTACAGTGAGACCTAACAAGACATTTAGAGGAAAAGGGGGACTGTTGAGTCCAAAGTATACAACAGTGAAAAAGTGACAAAGAAATGTACACAAGAGTATTAGGTCCATTTTAGATGGAAAAATAATTTCGAGATTGACATTGAAATGACGAGAATAAAGCTGAAATATTGAGATTAAAATCGAAATGACGAGATTAACGCAGAAATGTGGACAATAAAGTTGAAATACAATTTGTTGAAGAAAGTCCAAATGATGACATTAAAGTTAAAAAATGACAAAAAAGTCAAAAGTTGATGTACAAGGCATGCAGAACAAATTGAAAAGAATGGATGAGGAAAAAGATCATTGATAATGATTCCTTCAGGAAGTTGTGATTGTTTCTCCACTTGAAATGGTTTTGATTCCCATCCCTAACCAGGTGTCTGTTTAAAATGAAAGGATCATTTTAATCATGCATTCGGAGACTAGAGTAGAACTGTTGAAGCTGTTTTCATCAAGAATAAACAAATAAGCCTAAAAAAGAACAGTTTTAATGTCATAATTTCTGATATTACATAATTTGAAATACACTCACCTGCCACTTAATCGGGTAAAACCTTTTGTGCCCTTGTTCTGGTCTCTTGTTTTTGCCTTGTAGGCTGCTGTTGGTATGACAGCCTGCTGCTGTGGACCTACACAGTTTAAGTCACTAACTTTAGAAATATTTGGCCTTTCCGTTAGCCACATTCAGTCATGGCTATTTCTCATATTAACTTAAGAATGATCAGTCCATTAAAAAAAACATGTTAGTTCCTACAAACACCACAAATATATTACTGTTACTATGACTATCAGCGTCAGTCCTCTCCACTTCATAATCATAACAGTTCATAGTTACATTTTTATAATCTAAGAACAGTCTTTTAATCCATGGTTGTTATTGCAAATTCCACTGCAATAATGACATTTAAAACCAAATAGAGAGGTTTTACATGAGATGCTGCATCTAAGAGGCAAAACTCCATTAATGTATATTATACAGTAAAATATCATAGACAGATTTATGATCTGGGCATCTATAGTTATCAATATCCTGAAATAGATAGATAGATAGATAGATAGATAGATAGATAGATAGATAGATGATAGATAGATAGATAGATAGATAGATAGATAGATAGATAGATAGATAGATAGATAGTATACCCATGGGATAGACAGGGGGCCATGGTTGTTTGTCACACTCTCCCTCTCTAGTGTGAACTCATGACCCACTCGTCCTGCATGGTCACTCCTGAATTAGACCAAAGCTTGCAGTCTTGGCGTGAAATGGGAATGATTATCATTCTTCTGAATTATTTTAATGAGTGGCTGTTACATTTTTCTCCATTGGTTTGGCTCATTTCTTGACACTGAAATTACATTCTCAAAACTCTTTGGCACAGCAGTCTTACAGTTCAGCACAACAACATAGCTCACTAGCTATAAGCTAATATCTCTCCCAAAACTGTTGACTGGAGCTTCAAAACTAAAGTCTTTTCGCTTAAAAACATTTAGTGCCCCCACAATGCAAAGATCCTTCTCAATTACTTTGGCTCAGGAAAAGAACCACACTTTCTCAGCACTCTTTTGTAAAAACAACGTCGATGGTTAAGCACAACACCATGGTTCATCTGCAAAAGCTCACAATGCTCCCAAAACACTTCACTCATGCCAAAACTAAATTCCTCTCTCATATCAATTGTCAGTGCCCCCAAAATGCCTCGTTCCTTTAGCACTGTAGGAGCACAGCAGGTCAAAATGTTTAGAAGTTCTGTTACTATGGCAGAGGACCTATGAAATGTCCCACATGTCCACCTCTCAGTCTTATCACAGTCCTTCATTGACAATGGTTACTGTATGTTTTTGTCAATCAAACAAATGCAATTGTGTATAAACTGAAAAAAAAATGAATAGGATTTTACGGTAAGAGGAGCTTCCAAGGTTTGACATCACACATTGCATTCATACTGCCAAGGAAACTGTAACCTTTAAAACAGTCTATCCAATTGCTAAAACACAATTTTGCAAACTAGGCTGGTTTTATCAAAATACTTACTGTAACACAGTTCACAAAATCACACACACAAACTGCAAAATGCCTCAAATGTCCTGTAGAATGAATCACTGCAACCAAAACTACACATAGCATTATGAAAAACAAACTTTTGCACCAAATGGAACACACTTAATTCAGATAACAAGATTTTTGTCTTACCAACCTGTTGGTCATAACAAAAAGCACTTTCATGTTATGCTTTGCCATAAAAAGTTCAAACTCTTCTTCAGATTTTTCACGTGCACAGAAATATTTTCAGATACACACACATGCTGATGAAACATTTATTTTTCTTTTTTTACCTTTCAAGTCAGTGCAACATATTCACAGCATAATTATTTGCATTGGAATAAACAAAATATGCTTTCAAAAACAGTAAACTAAAAAAAAGAAAACTTCAAAAAAATGTGCAAAAAAATATAAAGCAAAAAAACAAGAGCCAAGAAAAGTATTTAGGCAGCAGTACTTCAAAGTGGCAAATGTAACTTTGGGTCATATTGTTGTGTCTTATGCAGGAAAACAATGTTCACTGCTTTTACAGTAAAAAGTGTCATTCTGAATTGCAAAATGTGTGTAAAGTAGGGCTGAACAATTAATTGCAAATTAGATTAAATCACAATTTGGCTTGTTGCTTTTGTCAAATTGCAGACAGTTCAATATTTTTAACCCGAAATGTGTCGAACATTTTGTCATTGTGATGTAGTTTCTTGCAATTTCATGCCTATTTTAACCTTTTTTTAACCCAGTTTTTACAACTTTATGCCTTTCTTGCTCCCATTCATCTTTTTTTGGCCACTGTCAGACCATGTTTGGAATTTTTTCATGTTTTTTGAAATTTAATCCCAATTTTGCTGCTACCTTCAATTTTCCTTCGTCACTTTTGAATTCTTTTGCCATTTTTTTGCAATTTCATACCTATTTTGCACCTGTTAACTTTTTTCCTGCTTTCGTACCATTTTTTTAGCCCAATTTTTACATTTCCATACCTATTTTGCTTCTGTTTTTCACTTCCCCACTTTTTCTCAAATCTTTTAGCCTTTGAATAATTTAATGTCATATTGGTTATACTATAAAACGATCTACTGCTTATGTTTGTTTAAAGGAGACATATCATGCTGATGCATGATTTAATACTTACATATAATATAATAAATTTGAAAACAAGACCTTACACCCCCTTAATTTTCAAAAAATTAGATATAGTATTTTTTCTGATATCCTAGAACGAGATTTGATGCCTCTGAAAATAGGTCATTGTGAGATGTCCGTGAGATTTAAATCGTCATGACGACACGAGGTACCTTTCTTTTTATTGGAGTAATCTGATAAAACACTTCCTCCTCTGTGATGTCCGTTAGCCACAAAACCGTCACCGAGGAACACATCCACCAGCAGGGGTACACTCAAAAAATTAATGTGGTCAATTTAATCAGTTTTATGTATTTCAATTACATGACAAATTTCCATGCAATTGAGTTAAGTAATTCTAATATAAACCGACAAATAACTCTAATGTAATTATATTAAATAAAATGGAGATGAAAAGACTATGAGGATTTATGCAATTGAGGCTCATAGTATTTATCTAATTTACTCAGAATCGATTTATGTATTTTCTTTAAATAAAGTCTATTTACCTAAAATATGTTGATGCACCCATTACAGTTTCTTAAATTCAGTTTAGTCAAATCACATTAAATTACACTAAACACATCACACATTTTCAATTAATACCATTTATTTAAATCAAGGTATTAAAAACTGACATTCAACTGCAAAGTGAGCCATAACAATAAGAGAAGCAGTAAATTAAAGAATTCTGTCTGTCTTTCACACAACATGTGGCTAGAAAAGTCCAAAGTGCATATCCATAGGAGAGAAAAACTGAGTTCCATTGTGCCATTAGTCTTTAGGTTTTCTTTTTCACGTCCTCAGGCTCCTCTTCCTGCTCTGCATTTTCTTTTCTGATCACATAGATCCCCATGTTGGTCTCAGGAAAGTCTTCATTTTTTCGAAGTCCACATTCTGACCAACACAGAGAAGATCAGGTTAAAAAGGGTTTGACAAATATTTCAAACATAGCACAGACACGCCTCCAGAGAAACAAATATTCATTTAGACTTCAGAGGGGTATTCTACAAAAGATGATAAGTGTTAGGTCTGGCTTACTTTGGCTAGTCTGGCTTATTTAAGTACTCAGTGTGGCTAATTGTACACAACATAGATACAAATTGTTGCCCATGTTTGTATATTTAATTCAATCAGGCAACAAACTCAAGCGATACATTTTATAACACCAGGACGACTGAAAGATAGATCAAGATGTATAGCTGGGCAAAAAATTGATTAAATCGATTAATTCGAATTATTTTCTGCTGAACATTTAAAAAATTAAAAATCAAGATTTTTTTTTCTTGCCTTAGTCCAATTGTAAGTAGTTGTATTTTTTAAAAAAATACAATTTTCATGATGGTCAGCCTTGTAGGGTTTGCACAAGCACTTTTATAGGCTTGTATTTGTTATTTAAGTAGATTAAATATTGATCAGAGAGTTTCATGCTAACACTGTAAAAATACCTCAGCCTTTTAGAGTTTATGTAGACAAACCTGCCTACGTTTATACTACATAATCAACCTTTTATGACCCAGACTTTGACTTTAAGAGGGAAACATTTAGACAACATAAAGGCAAAACTTGATTTGTTTCATTTTAAGTCACTGGGAGTTTTGTTTCTTTTAGGGAGGGAAAAATCGATTGAAGTCGTAAACCAAGTGTTGTGGAAAAAAATCAGGGATTTTATTTCTAGGCCATATCGCCCAGCCCTATGAAGATGTTAGATTATTGACTGATCAAAGATAGATTATTTTCTTTCATGAAATGACACTCATACATGAAATTGACCTGTAAGCTTAAAATAAAAAGCACCCTCCAATCACTGTTATGTATTCAGAAACCCCAAACAGCTGTTTGGTGGGGGTTAACACTCCTCATTTCTCATTAGACTACAAAATAATCTCCCCTCAAATAAACAGAATATACTTCTGCACATTGACATTTTTACTGACCTGGTATTCCTTGATGAGATCCTTGCTGTCCTCATTGAGGTAGACACACAGACACTTCAAAATGCAGTCTTGCTTGTTGCCAGTGTCATCACTCACTTTTGCCACACTCCTTACACTGCCACATACACCTTCAGGCAGAAAAGAAAGAAAATTACCACTTACGCAGAAAAAGGTTTATCCTATCCGCAGCTGTATTCTACTAGTTTGCTACTACATGTCAAATAGATTAATAAAAACTTTTCCTCTTAACCATATTCTAAGACAAATATTTTTATTGTGCTCTGTAATGTTGTATGTTCTATTTTTGCCCTAAAACCTGACATGGAAAAACAACCCTTGATAAAAATAACAATAATTACAAGAATTATTAAAAGCTATAACATGATACTTACCAATGTAAAGAGGTTGTCAGGTGCACTGTATTTTCACATTTCTTTACAATATGCCATTGTGTTGTTCAGGGAGGTTGGGTATCTACAAGAGAAAATATTTGCAGTAGAAATCAAACAAAAATCAACTCACTAAAATGTGCATATCTGTTGTCTAAACTGCAAAAGCCATAGTTTAATCTTCTTGAGATGTGCATAGCACTTTGGGGCCACAGACTTAAAACAGACAAGAGATCATACAGTGTAGACCCACGGCATGCAATTTAAGATGCTGGACCACTCTGGCTGCCTCACTTATTTAAATTAAATTAGATGGCTTTTCATCAACATCATGGTGTTTATATCCATTGCATCATGGTGTTTATATCCCCCCCCCCCACATCTGATTGTAGGCTTTTGTTTAAGCTTCTGTAAAAATTGTTTTTAATAATAAAAACAAACATAAACACCTTTTGATATTAAAGAAAAGTGAAGCAGTCAGGTAAAGAAGGCAGGCATCTTACCAAATCAAGGCTGCATCCGTTAGGCTGCATTGTAAAGAGAGTGTTTTTATAAAAAATGACCACGCTTCGGCTTCATACTGGGGTCATTCTCGGTCGTCTTTCTCCATGGAGCTTACAAGAACACTAAACATTAACTGCACTTTATTACTGGCGAGAACTATAAATAATGATAATGAGCTAAAGGTTAAGAATATAAAACTCTTACCAACTTTCAGTATGATAATGGAGCCAAAGGTGGACAGCACGGTTGTGGTGAAGGTGCCACATGTTGAAGAGGAAGTTGTTCTTCTTCTTTGGTCTTACCTGCAGACCACTCCACTACGGCACAAACACACACTGCCCCCTACTGACTGAACCGTTATGTAAACAGATCTCGTTTGTTTTATGTGTTTCATTTGAATTAACTTGAAATTAAAAAGAATCATGTAGTTTTTATTAATTCATGATAAATAAAGGTGTGAAATAAGTGTAATTGGGTAAAATCAAGTAAATTTGTTCTTCTAATACCTATGACAGTGAAAAATCATTTTTTTTGAGTGTATATAGGTCCCTCGCTCACAGTCACTCATTACCAGCTCTGGCCTCTAGGGGGACTCAATACACGGTCGCTGCATTGAGTCTGCCGGGAAATACAGTAGAAGAAGAAGGACAGGCTGGCTCAGCCCCCAATGGAACTGACCAATCAGAGCACAAAGTGCTGTGACGTTGCGAGGTAACTTTAGGTCATCCTCAGATCCAAGTGTTTCAACGAGAGCTTGATAATGGCCTAAAATGAGGATATTGAGAACGTTATTTTGGGGCAATGAAGGAACTAAATGACTTGTACTGAGGGCAGAAATGCTTTACAGGCATCCTAGTCTGGCATAGTGAAAAGGAGAAACAAGCATGATATGTCCTCTTTAAGAATACATACGATGAGGAGCGTTACAACAATTGCAGAGTAAATCGCAATTGCAATATTGGGGAAAATTATCGCAATTAGATTATTTTCTCAAATTGTTCAGTCCTTGTGTAAAGCAGAATATTTGTTTGAAATTTTGGAGACTTGAAAAGAGGTTTTGCTCTCTGTGTGTTGATGTGTAAAAATTTGTGTGATGCATATAATTTTGTTTCCGATAGCAATTGGAAATAACTGTATTAACACGCAAAGTAATGTCCATACATGTACTGTATGATATCCATCGTCTCAGAACATTTACATTTTTCCTCAAAATCTCACATTACTCTCACAAAGTTTCCTACATTATGCACTTCTCTGCATTCCAACTGATTTTCTCAACATTATGACATTGTTTTAATTTCTTTCTCAAAGTACATGACGTAAAAAACATTCTACTAAATCTCATGAGAGCGTTGATATCTGACCTCAGTACTTTACCAGAAAAATAGACTTTGTGTATTTTGTTGTTGTTGTTGTTGTTTTTAACTATGTGACCAATAAATTCACGTTGACTAACAATTGACAAAGAGTGATGAAAAAGGATAATTCAATTGAAGAATGGATATTTAAAGCACAAAATCTGAAGAATACACACACATATATATACACATATATAGCCTATAGCTTGCATTTATTTTTTCTGAATATTTTGGAAAAGATCAGCATTATGAGGGTGAAAATTGCAGGGTTAGTTACAGAAATAAAGTATGACAAATTGACCACACATCAATATTAAAATATCATGATGCATATCTACAAATTAATAGAAAATTATAAGACACTCAGTAAATAACTCCTCATGAAGCTATAGATAGAAAGTGTTTGTCGGACAATTTGCCCAGATTATTGTATCACTGCATCGATGGATGAAAGCGATCTGTCTTTCGCTCTGAAGTGTTTTTTGAAGCCTTTTAGTGTGACCGTGTTGTTGATAGTTAAACATCTATTTAGTTGTATTGGGATATTAACTGTTGTTTAATGTGTTAAACACACACCATTCACCCCGCATACAAAAGTATGACATAAATATTAGATGTGCATAAGTATATATCATTTATGTACAAAACAAACTTTAAAAAATGACTGTGTTTGTGGTTGGATGGATTGTTTTTGTGGTTGGACAGGTTTCAGGTGAGTCTGTTTTTCCTCAGCACTGATGTAATTTGAGCTTCTGCTCATTATTGTTTTGTGGGGGAGGGTCAGCTGTAGGGTGTCGACCCTCAGGGGATGACACCTTTAAATATTTGTTCAGGTACAGACTCAGTTGGAAATCAAAAGGATGACTTTGTCATGAATCAGGCTCTAGGCATCAAAAGAACTCAATGGCAGATGACCAGATCCTTAAGACAAAGAGGAAAGTTTATTTACAGTCCAAGGTTCAGTACATGAGCAGGCAAAAACAATCCAGGCAAAAGTATTTGACAATTCAAAGGCTAGAGGCAATTCTATGAACATGAACAAGGCGAATAGGAAAAATGCTGGAAAGTGACTTGAAGTTTAACAATCTGGCAACAGGACAGGAAAAGAATTGGGGGGTTAAATACATGAGGCGATTGAGGGTGATGAGTCACAGCTGGGGAAGAACCATCAGAGATGAGGTGTGACAGCGCCAGACAGGGAGCAAAACCTACGAAGGCAAAAAAAACCCGCTCTCTATTGTGGATATAGTGCACTATATAGTGTTTTCACCATTTTGTAGTGTTGTATGAATTCTCAGAGGTTAATTTCATTCAATATATAGCGCACTCTAAAATACCCACAATGCACAGCAAATGTGAATGTACATGCAATGTACTTCTATATTGTACTCCCATATACCACAATGCAATGCAGTTTTTCCAGAGTAGAAGAAGAAGAGGAGAAAAAAGGCTGCCACGGCACAAACTGGCAGAAGCATCATGACACCTTTAATATAATTGTGATGGAGATGTATGTGAAATGACTTTGGAGAAGTACAATTGTTTGGCTTGATGGAGAAATGAATAAAAGACAAAGACGTAGAATTCAAAAGAAAACAATGATACACTGACAGCAGCAGATGCTATAAAAACACCTTTTTTAACCTACAGGGAATGTCTTGTGAATTGTAGATGAGTTTAAATAGAAAATTTAATTTGAATCTGACTGATTCTTACCTCTAATAATTCAACAAACAATCCTGTTTGTTATTGAAAACATTGAAAAAACATTGTGTAAAATTTCCATAAATCTTTAACTGAAATGATTATAAAATACACACATATGTTGTGTGTGTATATATATATACATATATATGCATATATATCTATATATCTATCTATATATATATATATATATATATATGTATACATATATATATATATATATATATATATATATATACATATATATATATATACACATATATATCTCAGTCATCATGTCATCAGTAAACACATTCACTCGTTAAACTGTACCAGGCGGAGAGTCACTACGGGTGGGAACCTTGGTCCGAATCAAAATTGATTTTCAATTTATAACTCATAAAACATTTCCTGCTTGTTAAAAAATGTGTTTGGTGCAGCATCTGCTTCGGCTTCCAAGTGCACTAAGATTCTTGATAATAAGATAAATAGATAGAAGAATCTAAATACTTATGGAAAAATTAGCAGTATGCATATGACCAGTCTACAAATGATACTGTTACCCACAATGCATAACACCAATGGATCAGTGTTTGAAATGACAGACAGCCATCCTTAGCAATGACAGCATTAGCATTGATTCCTTTAATTTTATATAACAATACAACAAAACAAACTCAGCAAATAAAAAAAATAAGACAAAAAAAGAATAGTCTTCTAGAATGTGTGCTTTGGGCCCAAAATGTCACTGTCTTCGCTTGGTGATGTCAAGCTATGCATTATTCTCACTGCTGATGTAAGCAGATGTTTACAGATGTTGCTAAACTTAAAAATTAAAATAGTAAATGAGTCTAAAACCAAAGAAATATTTACTCAGCACATCTGCTGTCACCAGCTTACACAGCCTCAAGTCAGACCCTAACTTTAGTCAGACATTGTGGTAAGACTAGATCAGAAGTTTAAACAGCTTTTTCATAGACATTGAAAGATCGCGTAATGTCAATAATGTAGTTAAAGGGTAATAACCAGTTTTTGTGTTGACCAGGATCTTTTTTCTTTTCATCCCCTGTGGACAAGGATACTTTGAAAATGGAGAAAAAACACCTTGTTTAAAAATACCTGCCAATGTGTGGACAAAGCCTCAGTCCTAACCCCTGGAAGTCTGTGATAATAGTATCCTGCTGCCCTCCCTCCCCCAGCCAAAAACCTTTACCTGTTTTCATCAGCTCTCACTTTCCCCGCCCACCTGCTCACATGTTTCCACTTAACTTTACAGCGGCACTCCTTAAGTTCAGGACTATTTTCTTTGTTGAGGTGCCAGTAGATCTTTCTTTCCATGTGCTTTGTTTTAGCATTTTGTGGTTTTCATGATGGAGTTTCTTTGAAGAGGAGTTTCCTGCATGCGTACATTCCTGTTCTCAACCTGCCTGCTCACCCAAAATATCTCCCTGTAAGCTCTTTACACAAATTGAGTCATTGTATTGCATCAGCTTCTTGATACCATTTTAAATATGGTTCATCCTGCCTGCCTGTTGAGATATCTCCAAAGACATGGGTGTTTTAACGGTCTTCACTTACTAAATTACTTGTTTTTCGTTCAGGTGGCTGAATCAGAGTCTGTCTAAACTGAGGGGAGATACAATTCATCCTTCAGGGTTTACTCAGAGTTACCTTGATAGAGGTTTCTGTTTGTTCGGCACAACCACTGATTACTGGTTTGAAATCGCAAAAAAATATGATAATAATGATGATGATGCTCAGTGCTGAAATACTGGGTTTGGGAGTCACTTCATTTCCAAGTCAAATGCCCACATCTTATTGTAGTGACAGTTTGACCATTCAGAGGTCAGCAGTGTCTGCACATCACGTTTAAGTCTTTGCTCAGCTTTCTTAGAATCTTGCTAGCTGTAATATAAATACCATTCGTGGTATTAGGTATTTGATATGTTTCTAAATGGAAAACCGTACAACTGAGTAGAGTCCCTAGGTGAGCCACATGAGTGAGAGCAAACGCCCAGATAACGTATTTTTGTTTATGTTTTCCTAATTTAATCACTCTTGATGATTTTAGTGCAGTTTCAGTTCTATAGTGCTATTCTACATCCAGACACTAGATGGCACATTGCACTGGTGACAGAGAGAAGTGTGCACACACTGAGGAAGAATAAATCTTCCTGCGGTGAAGATAACATCAGGTCAACGTGTGTGCCTCTTCTCTTCTTTGTCACAGGTCAGTAAAAACACTTGTAATTGTTTGTAGAATGCAGTCTCCGATAGAAGAATACACTAATAGACTGTTTGCATAAATGATGAACTGAAACGATTTTCAAGACGAAATGTGTACAAACAGTGACTTGATGCTGCATGCTAACAGATGCTAATGCTAGCGGACTTGGACTGTGGAGTAGTATTAATGTGGAAAGCTAAACCCCAAAACAACTGAAAAACTAGTGAAAACTCATAGAAAACAATTTAGTTTTGATCCAAATTCACTCTCCACTTAGAGATAGTTTTCCTGCATTGTTATTTTCTGGTAAATAATCACAGTTAATTGATGTTTTTGTGTGTTTCATTGCCAAGACCAGAAAAGTTACTTTGTAGTGATTAGAGAATTTGTCTGGTTGCCTATGTGAGAGTTAAGTGATAAAAAGGCACCATTAAAGGGACATGACACCTTTTATTTTGTCTGTTGTTAAAAGCAGCCATTCTCAACCTTGGGGTCCCGACCCCAATTGGGGTCGCGAGATTATTTGTGGGGGTCGCCAAATCATTTAGGAAAAATATAAATGCGCAAAATTAATGTGGCGTCCGACCGAACGGTAAAGGACAACAAGTGATTGGTCTCAAACAGGCATTTTATTACTCAAAATCAGTTACTGATTTTTATATGCAACATACGTTTTATCGATCGGGTGTTGTTTCAGCACCGCGGACAGCGAATTTTCATTGTGTTCCGGGGGGGGGTCACGGACAGTACTGAACGTTAAATTGGGGGTCGCGACTTTGAAAGGTTGAGGACCACTGGTTTAAAGGACAAAGGTAAATGCATTTGTTTTATAGATAAATGCAAGTGTGGTGTGAAGAAATAGAAAAAACAGAATGAAACAACAGTAAAAGAGATGGATTTACTTAAATATAAATTAAAGCTCTTATGTTTATGTGATATGAAAAAGTTTCATGTTAAAATGTTTATAACAAATTCATATATATATTATTTTTACATGTCAAAAAAGGGCTCAAGTTCATTTTATATGGAATGTGTTTCTTAAAGACTGTTGTCATGATTTAAATAGTCTTAACTGAAATTTTGTAAAGTTAATTGAACTGTTATGTGATGGAAACTGTTCTTGTACAGAGAAATTAAGGCCATGTGACGTGAATGAACCTGAAGCAAATGGTCATTTGTTTATTGTGGCGTCACTAGGGAACAAGTTATAGAGGGGCGCTATGTTCCCCTGGACTGCCAGCAGCATGACAAAATGGCCGCCAGGCTACAGACTACAATCCCCAGAATGCACCACCACAAGGACAGCTGCAGCCGTCTGGATTGGTCTGCCGTGGCTTACGTAGTGCAGGGAGCGCGCGTAGACGTGCACTGCAGAAGTACGATATAACACTGCTTACGCTCGAAAAATGTACTAAATGACTTCGTTTCGAACTAATTATGGACGTTACCCACTCAGGACACTTGGATTACAGCGGACGAGCAGTATGAAGGAAAATAGGCACGTTTTTGTGGACTTTTATGGACCTTTTTCTTCGGGCTCCATTGTCCCCTGTTAGATGGACGTTTGTTAACAGCGAAAATCCCCCCGGACCTCCAGCTGCATTTGAGACATCAAAAAAGTGCTCCAGAGTGTTGCTCAGGATGAGGGTAAGTAGAAAATTAAGGCATATCATTCTTTGGGTGAAATATTCCTTTAAGGCCACTGATTGAAGCTGGGAGAGGGATCCTGAGAACAGACAGAAGCACATGGTTGGGAGAAGAAGAGAAGGAGATTGGAAGCAACAGAAGGGAAGTGACTGAGAAAGCAACCTTCTAAAAGAGCACTCTTGATTTAGTTTGGACAATTTGAATGTTTAATTGGGAAAAGAACCCCTTCGCCCTTGGGGGAAGTTTAAGTTCATCTTATAACCATAGTTTGGAACCTGAGTTGTTTGTTATAATCCTTTAACCCTGTGGAGAAATAAACTCTGAACTCATTACCTCACTACTTGTTGGCTTCTTTTACACTTTCCCACCTATACCTGCATCCAGAAACCTCTCATGATGTCACATTATGCTTAATGAATGATACCTGAAGTGGAAGAATAAACCTTCCTGCGGTGAAGATAACATCAGCTTGTGTGTGCCTCTTTTCTTCTTTGTCACAGCAAATCATCACACGTTGAGAGACCAAACACCACCTGCCCACTGACTGAAGTTAGGAGGGCAGCATATGCCTCCTACAATGTTCAGAGAAGTTATGCTCCATGCAGCTCTCACATTGCTGCAAGCAGATACTCTCCTAAACTATAGGGGGACGTGTCCTCGAAATGTTGCATCTGCAGCATGGTTCACAGGAAGTCATCAAAGGAGAAAGTTTGTTCTTACCAGATATGCCAAAGAAGAAGAAAGTATGTTAACGTGTTAAATCACTAATTAGGATAAATTAATCCTAATTAGCTAACTAATCCTAATTAACTAAATTTAAGAAAAAAGGATCACAAGTGACAGAACACACTTAGATAAATAAGTTAAGGGTGATGTCAGGTGAGAGGGATGAGAGGGATAAAATACCAAAGTCAGACTCTTTTGGCCTTGGTTACACAAACAGCTCTAACCCCAAATTTGAGCAAAGAAGTTTCCAAACACTTCATACCAGTCCTGAGAAATAGTTTATACAATGTTTAAATCCGAGGCTTGGAAAAACAAAGTCAGCACAGCCTGTAGCTATATATGGAATCACAGGAGTGCCAATATTAAAAGGAAATACATGTGGAAATAAAAACAGAATCAATGAAACAAGAATCAATAAAAGAAATGTGGAAATAAAAACAGAATTAATAAAAGAAATTTGTAAATAAAAAGAGAATCAATAATAATAAAAAAATATATACAAATGCAGTCATATCATTGCTTTTGCTTATTCAATTTTGACATTGTCTTTTCCATTTGCATTTTGACATTGTCTTTTCTATTTGCCTATTGTCATTGCTTTTACCAGATGGCTCAAGCTGCCAATCAAATGACTGTGGGCGGGTCTTTCTGTCCAGGATAACTAGTAGATACCTGATCAGACAATTCTTGCTTGGCAGTGGCTATGCTGTCACTACCCAATCCGTACGGCTGCCCGATTTGTACTGCGCATGCGCGAAAACTGCGTCACTTCCTCTCGAGCCGTGACAGCGATATAGATATATCCGTGATGGATTCAGACATAGAAATACGTACGGATCAGGTAGTGACTCCTTTTAACGATACTTAGTAAAACTTGCCGAAATCTGCCCTCCTCAGAAGTTTACTTGTAAGGATTGTCTTTGACAAGGTTCATGTTACATATAAGAGTTAAATCAATCATCTGTGTGGTACAATTTAGTGTAAGATGATAGTATAAGGCCGTTAGCTTTTAGCAGCTAAGTTAGCGGCTAACCGCTACCCGATTTGTACTGCGCATGCGCGAAAACTGTGTCACTTCCTCAGCGATATAGATACGATGATGATATAGATAGTTGTGCCCAAAAGTTTACACCCCCCAGCAGAATTTCTGATTTTTTTGGCCTGTTCTCAGAAAATATGAATGATAACACAAAAACCTTTCTGTCACTCATGGTTAGTGGTTGGGTGAAGACATTTATTGAAAAAATGATAAGTTTGCTCTTTTTAAATCATAATGACAACAGAAACTTCAAAAATGACCCTGTTCAAAAGTTTACACCCCCTGGCAGTTTTGGCCTGAAATACAGGACTCTCTGAAAAAAAATTGGGGTGGATGTTTCAAGATCCACAATCAGGAGACACTTGAAGGAACATGGGCTGCATGGTCGGGTCGCCAGAAGAAAGCCATTTCTACGCAAATGCCACAACATATCCCGCTTACAATCCAAACAGCACAGAGACAAGCCTCAAAACTTCTGGAACAAAGTCATTTGGAGTGATGAGACCAAAATTGAACTTTTTGGCCACAACCACAAACATTACATTTGGAGAGGAGTCAACAAGGCCCATGATGAAAGGTACACCAATCCTACTGTGAAACACGGAGGTGGATCATTGATGTTTTGGGGATGCGTGAGCTACAAAGGCACAGGAAAATTGGTCAAAATTGATGGAAGGATGAATGCAGCATGTTATCAGAAAATACTGGTGGAAAATTTACACTCATCTGCCCAGAAGCTGCGCATGGGATGTTCTTGGACATTCCAATATGACAATGATCCAAAACACAAAGCCAAATCAACCTGCCATTGGCTACAGCAGAATAAAGTGAAGGTTTTAAAGTGGCCATCTCAGTCTCCTGACCTCAATATCATTCAGCCACTCTGGGGAGATCTCAAACGTGCAGTTCATGCAAGCCAGCCCAAGAATTTACAGGAGCTGGAGGCTTTTTGAGAAGAGGAATGGGCAGTTTTACCATCTGAGAAAATAAAGACCCTCATCCACAACTACCACAAAAGACTTCAAGCTGTTATTGATGTTAAAGGGGGAAATACACGGTATTAAAAACTGGGGGGTGTAAACTTTTGAACAGGGTAATTTTTGAAGTTTCTGTTGTCATTATGATTTAAAAAGAGTAAACTTATAATTTTTTCAATTAATGTCTTCACCCAACCACTAACCATGAGTGACAGAAAGGTTTTTGTGTTATCATTATATCATTATCATTAACGACAGTTAATGACCATTAGCCATTAGCCGCTAACTTAGCTGCTAACAGCTAACGGCCTTATACTATCGTCTTACACTAAATTGTACCACACAGGTGATTCATTTAACTCTTATATGTAACATGAACTTTGTCAAAGACAATCCTTACAAGTAAACTTCTGAGGAGGGCAGATTTCAGCAAGTTTTACTAAGTATCGTTAACAGGAGTCACTGCCCGATCCGTACGTATTTCTATGTCTGAATCCATCGCGTATACATCTATATCACTGTCACGGCTCGAGAGGAAGTGACGCAGTTTTCGCGCATGGGCAGTACAAATCGGGTATTGGGTAGTGACAGCATAGCCACTATCAAGCAGGAATCATCCGATCAGGTATCTACTAGTTATCCTGGACAGAAAGACTCGCCCACAGTCATTTGATTGACAGCTTGAGCC
Organism: Scarus forsteni; assembly: GCA_036419115.1. Lineage (NCBI taxonomy): Eukaryota > Metazoa > Chordata > Actinopteri > Labriformes > Labridae > Scarus > Scarus forsteni. Next base: position 2,970,773 of record JAZDUH010000190.1, read on the forward strand.
ATCTGGTAAAAGCAATAACAAGAGGCAAATGGAAAAGACAATGTCAAAATGGAATAAGCAAAATCAATGATATGACTGCGTTTGTATATTTTTTTATTATTGATTCTTTTATTGATTCTCTTTTTATTTACAAATTTCTTTTATTAATTCTGTTTTTATTTCCAAATGTGTTTTATTGATTCTTGTTTTATTTCCACATTTCTTTTATTGATTCTTGTTTTATTTCCACATTTCTTTTATTGATTCTCTTTTATTGATTGTTTTTATTTCCAAACTTCTTTTATTGATTCTGTTTATATTTCCACATGTATTTCCTTTTAATATTGGCACTCCTGTGATTCCATAGCTATAGTCCTCCTCCAACTTGTATAACTATGTAGCCCCATTGTTAACTTGGAAAAATTGAGCTCTATATATAGCTACTGAGGATTTTGTAAAAGAGTATTCATGTCAGAGTATTCAGTCCATTCATGCGTGCCAGATTACAGGGCAGAGATTTGCATTTAAGCTAGGTGGGAGCTGTGACTTCCTATTTGCAATGCATCATGTTTCTGAAGGCTCTGCCAGCAATATAAATAAGCACTTTAAGTATGTTTCATAGTTATCTTACTGTAGACCATCAGCGCTGATGGCCGAAGAAACATGCAATAAATCTGTTCTAGACCACAAATGCACAACTTAATTTCCAAGCCCTGAAGAAACTCTCTCATGTTGTCAGGACAGTTGACTGGTCTACATGGACAGCTATGCCTGTGTGGACCTCCTGGCTCATGTCCCCACAGGCACATTGTGTGGGTCTCAAAAGCAGCGTCACATAAACAGCTGAACAATATTTCTGCTCTTCTGTTTCTTTTTCTTCTTTCTTCTGTTTTCTCCAACATGTTCGGCTCATAAGTGGCTCTGATGTTGTCCTCCAGGCAGTTGGTTTTTTAACGCCACACTCTTTCCTAATCAGTAAAATGGACTTACTGTAAACGTGCCAGACAAAGTGACGGCTCACCACTGAGTGATTAATTGTTCCTCCTGTGTGTCTAGTGACAACTTCCTGCTTTTCAATATGCTCAGTGTTTTTTTACACAACAGCATGAAATGGACTTTCACCCACATATCAACCAAAAAACACATACTTAATCCAAAGCAGTCATGGTAGACTGAAGTAAGATGCTTTTACCCATCATTTCACTCATTAAGATTTTCACAACAAGGCTGACAACAGAGAGCTGTTTTAAAACCTTACAGAATGGGCATAAGAGCATTTTTAAGTGCTTTGTTTATCAAAAGAATCCTTCAAACACAAACATCCGACAAATTGGCATGACCTGTGAGACTATACAACTTCAGCTTGTAGTATTCACAGCGGTGATTCCACAGACTTGAGCTGTCTGAGAAACAATGGATACCATTTATTTTCTTTATTTTGAATGATAAAATGAATGTTATGTCATTCAATATTTTCATATTGCAGCAATTAAAGCAGGGTCTGTAAATGTTATTATTATTATTGTTGACATTAGTCTGGTAACTGAGGAAGTATAACAGAGAGTCACAATACACAGATTGCTGTAAAGCAGCTCGATTTACAGAGTTACACAGAAAATGGTCGTAATGTATTCAGGCAGGCGGTAGCCAGGGCAGCAAAACGCTCGCGATGCGAGGCTTGTAACTGGGCAACCACGGGGTCCTCAGTAATTAAAGACCAGCACGGGTAGCATAGTGGAGCGATCGTAAACCATGTGTAATAAAGTGACTGTGTTTCTGTGTTTGCAGGTGAGTAGCATCAGACAATAAGCATGAAAACAATGGTATGAGGTGTGAAGTTAAATGAAGACATGAACCGGAAAGTGCATCTGTGGAGTAAATGTGTGTGGAATGTATGTTCACTGTGAGGTGTAATTATGGTGAGAAATATGCGCCAAGATGTCCGCAAGGTAAAAGAAGTATGTCTGTAGCTGAGAGTAAGAGAGAAGTGTGAATGTAGGGATGTGGATTCATTTGAGTTATCGACCAGATTATGAGGTAATAGTTGTTAATGTAAGGTAATTACTTTATTTTGTTAAAGGATGAAAATGTGAACGGTTTCAACATACTTTGAAAAGACAGTTGAAGACATATCAGGGGTAAGATATTTTGTGATTTATATTGTTTATTGTATTTGTTTACTTTTCTATTTACAACTATTTTGTTCAACACAGAGAGGATTTCAGCTATTGAAACAAATTATTTGTGATACTAAGTAGTGTTCATATGAAAATGTATATTCTACGGGGTCCTCAGTAGTTAAGGACCAGCACGCGGAGCAATCGTATGCACTTGTGTAATAAAATGGCTGTGTTTCTGTGTTGGCAGAATAAAGCTGATCCTTCAATACTCACACACTGGAGACTCCTCTTTCCTGTTCCAAGTGTGTAACACATGCTTGAAAGTGACTTGATAAGGAAACTGGACCACTTTGCAGTAGTTTTGCCTTGAGAGCTTTTATGGTATGGAAATCAATGTTTTACAGTTTTTCTCAATCGCTTTGGTAAATTTCTTGAATCATCCTCGCCATTTGTAAAACAGTTTATGCATTTCTCAAAACAATTCGTACAAGAAGCAAAACACCATGGATTACCTTCAAAAGCCTTTTTTTTGCTCAAAATCCTTCGTCCATCTCTACAAATTAAATTTCTGTGTCAATGAACATGTCATTACCATCAGAATGAGAAGTCCTTGTGTTATTGTGTACGGATAGGACAGTCAAATTGCTTAGTCTTGTTGTCAATATAACAGTGTGCTCTGGAGAGATGCTCTGATGCAAAAGATGGCCAAAGTTTTGGCTACAGTTTTGGTGATAATTATTGTCAATTATAAGTTACACCTTAGTGTGTGTGTCTGTGTGTGTGTGTGGAGGGGGGGATTGATTGCAAGAGACTGGACAAGATTCACTTTACATTTTTACTGTTTGTACCATTTGTTGACAGACCATGTCTTTGCAATACAGAAATGAAAAGACAGCACTGTGTAGCACAAAGAAAAAAAAGGCATAAAGTAGAAATGTGAACGTAGGACAATCGGCAAAACTATACATATAGTACTGTAGGAATTTTCTTCCAGTCTTCCTACACATCCTGACAGTCCTCTCTGTTGGGCCACAAATTCTCATCCACATCACAAAGAATATCTTCTCTTGCTTTGCAGCGTGGAAAAAAACTTTTAGAATGTCTTATCCAGCCTCTCTGCAGGCATCTGCTGTGCTGTCATTACACGCTGCATCCATAGCATCCAGAAGGGTCATCTGTGAATGTGGCTGGCAATCATATACTTTCCATCTCCACGCTGAGAAAAATTCCTCGATGGGGTTAAGGAATGGGGAGTAGGGTGGGAGGAACTTCATCAGCATCCTGTCGTGTGTCGCAAACCATTCCCTGATGATGTTGAGTGATGGAAACTGACATTGTCCCAAACTATTACATACTTTGGCAAGTCATCTCCAATCATACCTCTCTTGTTCAGGGATGAGGTCCCTGTAGAGAGTGTCTAAAAGGGGACAAGACGCTCTGTATTGTAAGGCCCAATGATGGGAATATGGGTTAGCACACCACTCTCTAAGATGGCAGCACCCATGGTTACGTTCCCGACCCATTGGCCTGACACATCAACTGTAGCTCTGTGGCTGATGATGTTTCGACCACGCCTTCTTTGTTTTGTAAGGTTGAAGCCAGCTTCATCAATGTAGATAAAGTTGTGTGGTGGTTCACTTGCTTCCAGTTCCATTATATTCTATATTCAGGACACACAAAATGAGTTTTATAAATTATATGCATTTTCATTTTGGACTTACTGTGCCACATTTGATGTAGCACAGTGAGCACATATTGCATCATCTTTCCAACAGCCATAACCAATGTGTAAAGGTCACACTTACTGTACTGTAAATCACTATACAATGTTGTACTGTTTACTTTGAGGTACAGTTACTGCATGCTCATATGTTTTACCTGTACATACTGGTAGCATAGCTCCTTAACTCTTTCACCATTTTATTCAGATGGAACAATGTGCAACTGCTTCATAGTCATTTGGTGTTTTTTTCAGCACCCTGTCAATAGTTGAGATGCTGACTGTTTGGATATTTGCAAAGTTGTTGTCATCTAGAATGGCACTCGTTATCTCTCGTAGTCTTATGGCATTGTTTTCTAAAACGATGGCACAAATAGCCTCCTCCTGTTCAGGAGAGAAAAGGGGCCTTCTACTACCCCTGTGACATTGCTTGCAGTCCTATGTGGAAAAAAAATATAGTATTGCAAAACACAAAATATAGTAAGATAAAATGTCACTGTATAAAGCATACATACTGTATATTGTAAAAGTGTATGTAGCATTAGAGAAAGTATACAGAATTACAGTACACTGCCAATTGTTAGATTACATACCTGTTCTGTCGACCAAAAGTCTGAATAATTGAGGACACAGTTGTTCTCCCAAAATTTGGCTGCACCCTTCTACCAGCCTCAGCCATTGTAAGCCCATGATTGAGAACATGGTCTACAAGTGTTGCTCTTATCACATCAGGAAGGTGCATATGTCCTCTACCTCTTCTGCCTCACCTCCCAACTCCTCCGCCATGCACCCTCACTCCTCTTCCTCTTCTTCTTCTCTCTGGCTGTTGACCCCATCCAATTCCTTATCCTTACATTGTCAGACATTGTAAGGTTGTGCTGTGCTCTAGCTATATTTATATAAATATATTTGCCAATTGATGGTTCATGAGATGCACCTTTAAAGGATAAGTTCGGTTCCTGCAGCTTTTACATTGTTTATAGAATGAAGCAGAACAATATACTCACCCAGAAGGCTTTCCTGATGCAAACAGTGCTTCAGGAGATATTTAGATCCAAAATCGAGCAGCGGACATCCGTATAATGGTAGCACATAGGGCATACAGCGCCGCTCCTAAAACTGCATTAATCGTCCAAAAACGTATTCGTTTCACAAATATTCCATTATGGTCCGTTCGGGCTACCCCTCCACAACAGTCTATGTCACTCAAGACATGTTGTGTGACTGTACCGACCTCTGAACTGAAGAAGAAGAGCGCTTGTTCCACACATGCGCAGTACGGCTCATTGTTTCAGGCGCGGAGTTAATTCGGCTCGTGTCGGTGCTGGTGTGCTTTATTAACTGGTGACAGTCCAGGCAGATGTGAAGGGGGCGTGCCTTTGAAGGACCCTTTTGTTTACTATCCAAACATCTCCCGAATCCATATTATACACAAAAATTAGCTCTTTACACCCATTTACTTACTTAGTGGTGGAAGTGACTTCACAACATTTTGCATGAAACTAAAGTTTTTGAAGAATTACAGACTTATTTGACGGCATAAATATACCGAAGGTAATACATAAGTAACTATCTTAGATGCCTGATCAAAATGTCAAACTTTCGACAGTGTCAACTTGTGATAGCCTCGAAACCTGCATTTTACCGTCACTTCGGCATATCAACAAACAATTCTTTCATGTTCAACGTATAACGGAGTCAGGAGGACTTGAAAATAGGTAAAGAGAAGTAGGTTTTTTATGTGGAGGACAAGTAATGTGGACAATTAGACACATGTTCACCTTACTCATTTCTGTATAAAGTTCTTAATTTACACATGCACACATCTTCCCCTTACTCATTTTTGTATATAGTTATTGTTAATTTACACATGCACACATGTTCCCCTTACTCATTTATTTGTATATAGGTTATGTAAGCTTTTCAGCAGTATATGGTTGACCATTTGTATATTTATGTGTGTGTGTGTCTGATATGTGTGTGCACCATTCTGTAATCTGTTATTTTTATTTTGAATCAATAACACTTTTACCAAGCACTAGTACCCTGTAGTTTGTGTTGAATCATAGTGGGATGGTTGCTAAAAACTGAGTGTTGCACAGTACTGCCCCACCAAGAATATTTTTCACCAGCCACCACTGCATGTCGGGACTGGAGTGAACAGAAAGGAAAAATGAAATGAAGGGAGGTGTGATGATCTTCATCTGGGTGACAACCCACAGAAAATGTTTGGGCAGGGCGGAGCTTTTAAAAATGTTTTTTGTAGGTCATTAGGTGATTGTTCTGTCAATCAGATTCATTACAGGACATAAGATGATGTATTTGTTAGGTACTGTTGCCTAGGAGGAGAAGTTTTAAGTGCAAGCCTGTTTGTTGATTTAATTTTCAATAAAAGTTGCTGAGAAAGTTGTCAGCGAAAGTATATGGGTGGATCTACCCGATTGCTTACATTAAATCAAGCAGATTCAACTGCAGTGAGGTTTGAACTGTCAAGAAGTTCTGATAAAAGTGCAACTAAAGCATCCATGCTTATCTTGTAGAAGCAGTCATTGTTTGCAGGCTTGCAGCTGTCTCTTTAAGTTTGTAGCTCATGCCTCTTTCCCTCAAAGGACATTGACTGCTGTGCTAATGCAGACTAAGCTCAAGCCTTCCAGCTTGGAGCTTTGTGAGATGGACCTGCCAGATTATAGACATGGAATCAGGAAGGTCCATTTGCACTGCAGGGTTACTTAGTATGACCTTGGCACCACATGCTTACATGAGTTTAAAGAGTCACATTTTTTCATTCAAAATATTTCTCACCCTTTCTTACTGCTTGAGAAAGTTGTATATAAAAGCTTTCTTTTTGCGCTCATCATTGCATGTAAACTCAGTGAATATGCATAAACTCACTGTACATAATGTGATTATACAGCATTCCACCTCTTTGAGCTTTATTTAGGATTTTCTTGAATGTTCTGGATAATGTTTCTGTCACACTGAGCTGTCCTCAGCCTCAAACAGAAAAAGAACAACAACCAATCAGACAAAAGAGCCTACAGACACACACCACAGCACAGCACAACTCCTACTGTTAAAGGAGTTAAGTCGTTAAGTTGCTGCTGGCGAATGCTAACGAATGCACAATTAGGCTGGAGGACGGCCTCCCTCCCCTTTGTTGGGAGGCCCCAACAAAGAGAGGAGATACTTTGTTGGCGACAGAGACCAAAAAACACTGGCCTCAGTGTGAGGGCAAGAAGGAGACGACGAGGAGAGGATGTGGAGGAAAAAACAGTGAAAAATCACAAGGGAGCATGAGGGGAGGAGTCCTGGTGTAAACAAATACATCAGCATCCATGAACAGCAGTAGCGGCAGGGGGAGTTAATGGGAGAGAATGGCAGAGGAGTAGCAAAGTATCAAGAAACAAGAGACAAATGTGAAGAAGAAGAAGAATCAGGGGATGGAGGGTGATGCTTGAGAAAAAGCTTCCTCCAGCCTGAGAATGAAAATCTGTCTTGGTGTGACACTGGATGTCCTCAGAGGAGGCTTCGTCTTTAAAGCTGATGAAAAACTGTGGCCTTCTGCTCCACTTCATTACCAACCATTTTGGGGGGGGGGGGGTCTACTGCTCCAACACAAACCCCCACACCCTCTGAGATAAATGCACATAAGGGAATCTCAGACTCTGAAATTGGCTGTTGTGGGATTCTTGCTCAGGCCTGGAGTTTCATGGTTTAGCCCACTTAAACTCTCAACATCTAAATGTAAGCATATTTTAACCTGACAAGCATGAGAACCAGAAATCGTGCCCTGTAATCTTTAAACTTGTTGTGAAGGTTGTGTTTTTTCAGGCCTTTGTCTGTATGTGTGTAGGATAACTCAAAGAGTTCTCTCTTGATGTTCATGTAATTTTCAAGTAATCTTCATGGCACAAGGGAGACGTGATTAGAGTTTGGTGGTGATCCAAATCCAGATGCAGAACTAAAAAGGTTTCAAAAGAATGTTAACATTGGAGATATGACAGTTTCCCACATTTTCACTGATGCCTCAGCTAACTGTCAAAAAGGCCTTGGTGGAGGTTTGTGCTCTCTAAGCACTTTCATTTTTTTCCACTGTGTTTTCTTTTCAAGAATCACATTCCTAGATAAGTGCCAATATTTGTCTCTCTTGTGCAAAGAGGGAGTTTGATTTTATATTCACCTCAGTTTAGATGAAAATAAGACTAAGTTGTGTTTTCAGTGCAGGCCTGAAACACTAAAACTTCAAACTAATAGTAAGTTATGATGCCTTACAATTTAAAGAATATAAAAGCATTTAAACACACAGATCAGACCAGATCAGCAATTGAGCAGGCAACTGCCTTCCTTTGAGACAGCGGACCAGCTGTGCAGCACCATCCCATCCAACTTCATTCAAACTTAAGGCCCTATAAAAGCTGTCATTTTGTCTTTCCCAAATTCCGTTTTAGTTTTTCTCATAGTCTTATTTTTTTCAATTTAAATCTTTTGAGATTGTTTTTGTTTTACGCAAAATTAAATCAGAGACATAATATAAAGTAATGAAATATAATCATTCACTCTTCAGGTGGTTGTCACACTTATCTGTATGGGTCCAGTCAAAAGTATGTTGACAACATGTTCCTTTTTTGTCTGAAAAATAAGCCTTTTTTTGTAAAATATCAGCCATGTTATGCTTTGTTTATATTGAATTCCCTGTGTTAATGTCCAATTTCGTGATTCTGTCCGTGATTCCATGATCATGGATTTTATAGGGCACAACAAATCCAATATGTAAAGGCCCTGGGGCCTCACTTATTAATCATGGTGTAGAATCCAAACTTAGAGTGTGTAAAGCTGAAAACGGCGTGCACGAAAAAATAATCTCATATATAAAATTGTGCATGCACACCTGTAAGCACTTTTCCCTTTATAAATCCCAGTCCACCTTGCAAGGTTGCAGGTGAATTTATCTCACATCCCTCTCCCCCCTCTACACACCCTCATGTGACCATGAATTGTCAATGCAAAGTACCTCATGAATGTTTTTGCATCCCCTGCCTGCAAGTCTTTTCCCGACATTGCTGTGTGTCAAAGGTGGCAGCAATATGCCTTGGATGTGTAGAGTCTGCAGAAACTAAAGAAGACGAAGAAGCTGTGGGACAGGATGGAGTCATGTGTTGACCGAGGCCCCCGTGCTACTAAATTCCTTAAAACCGTGTTTGGGGTACAAATAATTTCTACACTGATTGTATGCGTATTTCTTTCGATTCACATTGACAAATTAATTTTTACTTTATTACATTTGGGAAACTGGACATTGCTGCAAATTTCCTTTAAAGGTCCCACATTATGCAAGAAACACTTTTTAAGGCTTTTGAACTCATTTTGGGTCTTTGGCCTTCCTCCCAGCCCACAAAATGTGATATTAGAAAGCAAAACCTGTATTTAGCAATCTGTATAAATGTAAACTCATGACCCTCAACAAGCTGTTGAGTCTGTGGATATACTATTACGTAGCTGTATATTTTTGATTTGCATACCTGACCTGATTGGTCCACCTGAGCAGACCCCCCTCCCACCTGCTGGAGAGATTTCTGTGTGAAGAGTGGCCATGTTGTTTTTCCTCTTAGTGAGAGGTCTGTGTTCAGCATAAGTTCAGAAGCTGTCTCTGCTCTGTTGTTGGCTGTAAACAGCCTGATACATCTTCACATAATGTCTACCAGCCTCAGAGGACCAAAGGAACCAGTGGATTAATTTTATTTTTGAAGGGAATGAGCAGCTACAGTTAGCTAAAACCTGTATGTGTGTGCCAGTCACCTCACAGCTGACTACTTCTTCAACTTCAGTCATTTCAACACAGGACTCGACACCAGACTCAGCACCAACTGTCTGCCACCAAACCTCTGACCATGAAAATGTGAGTATTTAAATGCTGTGTGGTGTTATTTTGCTTATTACTATGAGCTAATGCCAACAGCAGAGGGAAGTGGAGCAGATGTAAGAGCTCAAGATTTTCATCAGTGTTAAAGTTACTCTGAAAGTCTGCAGTGTAAACTTAGATGTATGAATATTCCTACATTAGTCAAGAGGAGTTTAACAGCTGAAGGATTCTAATTATTCCTCATACAGCCTCTCCTCTCCCCTTGTCCCTGCGTTAGCTTTAGGAGGCTAAGTTTAGCTGAGGTTAGCCTGTTGTTTTAGCCTTTAACGTTATGATAAAGAGCTTCGCTGTTTTCTAACCATGAGGACTTTACAGTCGTGTTTGTGCAGGACTGTAATGTGAAGTCCCTGTTGTATGTTACTGTGCTGACTGCTGTTAAATGTATAGAGATCTGAGTACGAGGCAAACTTCTCTGCTCTCACTGAGGCAATGTAATTGAGAAATTATCTCATAAAGTATCAAAACTCATTTCGTGTCTAAACTGTGGACGAGGGACACGATCAGTGAAGGCTGTGTTTCTTTGTGTTTTGCAGCAGATCAAGTAAATGTTGATAACAACAGGAGAAACTTTATAACATGTAACACTAACGTAGACTCAGATCAGTGTCTCTGCAGATGTGATCATTAGCTTTTGTGGCCACAGCGTTGTTACCACCAAACTATTTTAATCTGATTTTTGTACGTTTAAATGCTCAAAAATGCCCACAGAATGCAGTGATTTACGAAAAACTGAGGGAGACAAATAAGATGTGTGATTTGATTATCCACCCAATTTATTTACGTACAACATATAGACATAGAGATTTTGTTATGTATCACATAATGTGACATTTGTAAGTGAAAATACATTAACCCCTGAAAGCCTGTTGTATCCTATTTGATACTTACTTTTATGATACCTCTGTCTGACTAATATGATCAACAAATATCTTTAAAAAAAAAACAAATGAATACAGTCAGATAAATGATAAAAAATAAAGGTCCTCAGGTGAATTATCAGTTGCCAGAATCAGCTAATGTATCTGATGAGATACAACAACTATTTTTTACATTTCATGGAAGTTTTTTATTTTTTGGATATCAGTGTTTTTTTTGGGTGTTTTTATGTATGTATTTTAATATTTTACACTCTTATCATTTTGGTTTAACGGTTTCTGTTTAAAAATTCCTTATAATTTTTTTTTACATGTATTTTTACCTCCTTTATGTAAAAAAAATGTCTACAGTACCGACTGGTACTGGTCTTTTTATATGTACAAATATTTTTCACAATAAAAAAGTCTACATGGACAGTTTTGTGTGTTTTCGGTTTTCCATATGTTACATGTTATGTTAATAGGTAAACAACAAGAAAGAAAAACTTTTAGAAACTATAAGATGGAGGAAACAGCGATGATCATCAGGCTGAGTTTGGTGTCACTGCAACAAAAAACAGTTATTACAGTTTTTAATCAATACCTGTAAATGAGTATCCATCAATATTTAAAAAGTCATATAAATTACATTAAGAACAATTTCTCTTTAAATGGAGATGTAGTATAATATTGAAGAGATGTTTGGTCATTAGAGTGACTTTAGTGTCACTACAGTGACCAACAATAAAATTATCACAGTTATTATTTTCCGTGCATATTAATTAACACAATTAAATAAACAAAGCATCATTTAAATCAAATCAAAACATTCTTGCTGAAGTAAGAGCTGTAGTTCAAAGAAGAGGAGATCACCATTCATGTTTTGTTATGACTTGTGTTAGGTGTTGGTATCAGATTGTGTGATGGACCCAGAGCAGAGGCAGAGATCAGATCAAAGTTGCAAAACACCAGGGTTTATTTACAAGGGAATCAAAAATGTGATATATACAAAAAAGGTGGCAGTGGCAGGAGCTCGAGGAGACCTGGAAGAAAAACAGAGGAGAGAGCACTGATTAGTCTTCAGGCAAAACCCAAACCATCCAAAACACTTCCCAGACACAAAAATAGAAAAGAGATCACACATAGTAATGAGAGATAGAAAACTGAAGCCAGCACAGACTGTGAGAGTACGAACCACAAACTTAAAGGAACACTACACCCAACAACGATTTGGCCTCATTTTCTACTCACCCTCATGCTGAACAACACTGTGGAGTAGTTTTGGAACATCTAGGATGCAGCCCGAGATCTGGGGGAATCCTCGCTGTCCACTGACATTGATACCATGACTTCGGTAAGAGCCCGAACAAACAGTGTCCTTAAAAGTCCACAAAAAGTCGGCAATATTCCTCCATACTGCTCGTGCGCTGTAATCCAAGTGTCCTGAGCGTGTAACGTCCACCATTTACTCGAAACTACATCATTTAGCACATGTTTATAGCCTAAACAGCACTACTTCGCATTTCTATGATACACTTACGGGTTCCTACGGGAGCCGCGGCTGACCAAACCAAAGGAACGCGCACTCTGCAATAACTAGGAGCGTAGAACAAGAAACAAGAACCCAAGAAATCCCACATTCTGCTGACCCCTCTTGTGTCTGTCCACGGCTCCGTCGCTCACAGCAGAATGTGGGATTTCTTGTTCTAAATCTTTTGAGATTTTTTTTTTTACGCAAAATTAAATCAGAGACATAATATAAAGTAATGAAATATAATCATTCACTCTTTCTACTATGATTTTGAAGACTTTACCTCTCAGTATGGGGAAGTTCTTCAATTTTCTTTCACACTATTCCTCTGATATGGTAATTTGCTGATGGTCCCTAAACCGCCAAGCCATCGAGAGGGTAACGGCTGCGGCCTGCAGGCAGGACGTCCAGCCCCGTCCACAAAGGTCCAGCCCCGCCCAACAATTCCAAATATAGGGTTAGGGTTACCGTAACCCCACCCCCAACCCTAACCCTAACCAATTTGGATGTGGGCGGGGCTGGACTTGTGACGTAGGTGACATAGGTGGGGCTGGATGTCTAGCCCCGCTTTCCCGCAGGTCGCAGCCATTAGTGCTTGAAGCCATCAGCTTCAGCGTACTGACGGCTCGTTTGGAGGAAAATGAGTTTATAGCTCACAGTCTTCATTACAGTGATCAGGTCGGGTTTGGAACTACGTTCTTTTGTAGATGAGTTATTGGGCCACAAAGTCCGAATCTGTAAATATCTTTCTAAATATAGCCAAATAAATGTTTCCTAGTTTGAGATGACTTAACTATCGTAACTTTTTGACTTTATTCTCGTAAATTTATGAGATTTTTCTCGTAACTTTTCAACTTTATTCTCATAATTTATGAGATTATTCTCGTAACTTTGGGACTTTATTCTCGTAACCTTCCTTTTTTTTTAGTTTTCAACATGGCCCTAATCCTCCGTCGTACTGTAGTCTGTCGTACTGTAGTATCCTGCTCATTCTACATTCCCCCTTACTAGACACTATTTAATGCCAGCCTAAGTTTTAAGCACTGCATGTCTACGAGATACACGCTTCACATTGACATCAACAAATGGAGGGGGAGGGGAACGGCAGAACAACTTGAATTCATCTACATGTTAGCATTGAAGTAATAAACTTAATATACAAACCACTGAGAAACATCCCAGTTTATCCTTGGTCCTCGACTCTCTCCTGGTTACTCTTCATATTCGGGGTCTGACTCAGTCTCAAACTTGAACTGCTCCAGCCAATCACGTGACGCCATGTTTCTCTCAAGGCTCAGTCGTCATGGTTACACGACGCTGTCCTCGCCATTACAGAAGAGCGTGGCGGTATCAGCAGTGGCTCATTAACATATTAAGGTCACGCCCACTAAATCAGACCTTACTGAACAGAGGGGCTGTGAGAGCCTGGAAACAATGCTGCTGTGCTTGTTTTATTGGGTTTTTAGACCGAAGTATGTTACTAACGCTTCATGAAGACATCAAGGATCCATATTACACTGCAGAAAAGGAGCATAATATGGGATCTTTAATGTTGGCCTTTTCATTCACAGTGTAAGAACCAATGACTGACGGTCATATATAATACCATCCAAACTGCTGGAATTATTGTGCAGAGGAATGGCTGCGATATCCCGGACCTAAGGACAGAATTTAACTTTATTACATTATACCCAAAATGAGCTTTGACAGAAAATGTGACATATATTTTAATCATATCAAACACATATCTGTCAGCTAATTCCCGCTGGAAGGAGGTTGCCAGAAACCCCAGTCAGCACACATATACGCACCGGGATGGCACAGTCCCAGCAGGTGGTTTTGTTTAACACTGGGACTGGTTCAGCACATAGACCCAAGAGCACTGCTCTGTGGAATCTAAATCAGCTTATTAGCCTGCCATCATCATGGGCCAGGAAATCTTGGTGGTCCCTTAAGACTCTCCATCCTGATGTACCATTTGTGTGATCCAGCAGTGCCAGCGCATCCACTGTACAGCATTACACACCATCTGTGCCGCCAGTTTTCCCCGTCTACAAAATATTTGTGCACCAGCATCAATGTGCACATTCTCCCTCCAAATTTATTTTTATAAATCAGAACCTTTGTGTGGGAAGTGGACTTCCCCGTTTTGTGCATGCACTTTGTGCAGACCCCCTGGGGTCTTACACAAGTGTTTAACTCCAGATGATTGGACCGTGAGAGGATGATGATGTCTTACATTTAAGGGACCAGTTAAAATAATAATAATAAGCTTTAAAGGGCTCCTTTCACTACGTTCACCAATTATCTACACTGGTTCTTCTTTTCAGGATCAGTGGTCGCCAGCTGATCAGAGTTGACATGTAGTGACAGACAACCATACACACACACTCACAACTAAGGGCAAATTAGAGTCACAGATCTCACTAAAAAGCATGTTTTCAGCATTGCACACCAACTGTACTTTTTGTGCTTTGATTGTACAGGTGGAGAAATGGCCATGAGGTGCTTCATTTTGATGAGGGCTGAGCTTTAAGGCTCATCAATGCACAGCTCTCTGTGAGACAAAGTTTCTCTCTCAGTGTTGAAGTCGAAAGTCAAACGTTTAACTCACAGAAGCAGATGCCAGTGCAAGCTCTGCTGAGTAAGCAAAGTCAAAGGAAACAAAAAAAGCACTTTGCTTTGGGACAAAATGTTCACTCCACATGTTGGTTCTTGCCATGACATCAATGATGTTGAAGTACTGGCCTGTGCTTCTATCTTAAAAACACCAGTTTTAACTCCATAGATCGCTCCAAACTCACCGTTGTTGCATCTAACAGTGTTGCCAGTTTTTATGATTGAAATAAGCACCAGGTCGATAAAATCAAGTCCAAACAAGCAACCTCCACTAATGCAATATATAACATTTTTCCTTTTTTTTTTGGAAGAGAAATCTACATACAGCATGTTATAATTTTTCATCTGCATTAAATTTCAGTTTCACAATGACATTTTTCTTATTTGTCTCTTAACCTACTTATTCAGCATCCTTTTCTTCATACAGAAGTACTGTTATTTATAACTCTGTTATCACTACACAGTCTGTCTTACCTTGACTTTTGTGACCAAACAGACATAATCAGGCTTTTATCTAAGTTTTATGTTCATGCTCTACAGTTTTATTGTGGTGAAAACAGTTATAGTTGCACTATAAAAAAAACAGCTCTGGCTATAAGGATACAAACAACATTTTGCCTCTTACAGGCAAAATGTTGTTTGTTTCTGTAAAAAATGATTACAGAAACATTTAAATTTGTGTATAGAGAGATAAGAAATAGTTCGTGTAACTTCTGAATTGAGTTGATATTAACAGTAGAGTGAGCATCAGATCCCTCCTGGATTTGGTAATAACTTTTCACAAAAAGAGCCCAACATTTCTTTTAATAAGAAGACCTGGAAACTCTGGCATGTAGTTCTCTTCTATTAACTGTGCGTTGAGGTTAGTAATGCTGTTCTTTTTAATACCGTTATTCCCATTACTGGTTAGGACATGGTGAAATGCTGCCCATTTTTTTAAATATTAGTTCCTTGGATGATGCCACAGGGGGTTTTAAAGAAATGAACAATGTGCCACTGTTGCCCTCTGGGCTACAGTTTGGACACGCATGTTGTAGATTCTCTGTGCCAGAAGTAGTATGCAACAGTATTTCCTGACCTGTGACCTCAGATACCTCTTTGCCCCAAGTAGACAATCAATCCTTTTTTGCACTTCAGCATTTGTCTCATTTTGCAACATAGGAGGTTGTTACTTGGTGTAGACTCACTTGGTAGGAACCACTGAAACAAGGAAACTGACTTATCTGAGACAGATGTTGGGAGCTAAAAGGCCTATAAAGAAAGAAGCAAAAAAAAAAAAAAGCTTGAACTTGACACGGGTGGTTAAATGAAAGGAAGCAGGAAGACTAAACAAGGGGTGAGCTGCCCAGGAAGGAAAGGTGAGTGGTAAAAAAAAAGGCTAGAAAGCTTAGAAACAGGTAGAGAGGGAGGAATGACAAGAAACAAAACGGAGAAAGACCCAACAGACTTAGGAAGTAGGGTGCCATGATCCTGACAGCACTCTGCTGCGGAGGACAAATTATCACTCTCGAGCCTTGATCTATTGGTACTGTAGGGTCTCTGGAGTGGCTGCTCAAACAGCTCACCATACTGCCCACATCACACACCATTTGTTAATGAGGAAAGCCAGAGTTCTTGCGGTTGGGGAGCAGAGCTGCATAGCAACCCTCACAGCTCTTCCTGTTGGGCCGGGGGTTGAACGTCGGTGCCCGTTGTTCGCCGCAGTGCCCCCTCTGCCTTTAGAAAAAGTAGCCGGGAAGCAGTTCACTTACAATTGGCTTTGTGGCTCGTTGTGAGGAGAAGAGAAATGAGCGGAAAGGCAAAGCACCCTCAGTTCACTGCACTCTTTTACAAGCAGGGACCTCTAGAAGGTTTAAGAGATGGCTGCTTTAAGGGCCCAAACTACTATCTGGAGTCAGTATCTTTTTATATCTGTTTGTAGATGTGTTTTTGGGGTTTTTGCACTATTATTGTAGAGATAGGAACTCAGAAACTGGGAAGAGAGAGGGGAACAATGTGGGAAAGGAGGCCACCCGCTTTGAGGACAACACCCTCTGCATTTGTGAACAGACTAATATAACCAGGAGGCTCTGCAGTCAGAAGGAAAGTACACCACCAAGGTGATTTATACTGCATACAATTACAGGACTGTGAAAGCCTAGCAATCATTTCTTCATCAAGAAGCTGATGTTTTCGCCAGTTTGTATGCTTGTTAACAGGATAACGCAAGATTCGTAATTATTTTGATGATAGCTCAGAATTGGGCCAAGAAGAATATAATGAACACCATATTTGAGCTAGACCCCAATGGAAGGAGGGGAGAAGCGACGAGATATCGACCCCCCCCCCCCCCATCGTGGGGTAGTAATTGGTTGGAAAGGGAAAAAGATTTAGACATTGCATATCTCAGGAGATATGTCACAAAAGTTTATACACACCACATCTCGTTGCATACAGCATGGTCTTATCCAATTTAAAGTTGTACGTAGATTACACTATTCAAATGAAAAACTGTCCAGAATTAACCTTGCACAGCAGATGGACCTGCCTGGTTCATTGTCTGAAATCATGCAGGTCCATCTTGCCAAGCTCCAATCCTCTACAACTTCACCTGACTAAAAGCTGGATGACTCAATCAGATGAAAGAGGTAGGAGCTGCAGACCTGATCACAGCAGGAAGTGACTGCATGTTGAAAAATGATGGCGGCTTCTGGCCTCCCTGTGGATGCGGCAATGTCTGCAGTTTTTTTCAGAAATTGCCTAAATTTCTCTCTTAAAAGAGAAGCAAAGAACTTAAAGTTTTTATTGCGCTAAGCAATGTTTTTGCTCTTCTAATCGTTTTTAGTAAGAGTCTGATCTACCAACTGACTCCTCTGGTTTATTTGTTTATTTAAAAGGATCCCCATTAGTTGCTACCAAAGCAGCAACTAGTCTTCCTGGGGTCCATACATCCCAGTCATACACAACAGAAACATTTAATTTAATTCAAGGACCTTTGAGTGCAGATATTTTGGCTTAGAGGTTGTACATATCTGATAAAAAAGACAAGGAGATTAGAATAAAATCTTTCCCTGACTCTCTGTCATGAGACAGCCTGATGCATATAATCAATGCTAGCTCTTGACGTGCAGCGCAGAGCTAGCCATGCAACTTTGTTCTGCACGAGCTGGACCTTATTCAAGTCATAACTTGATGCATTTGACCAGATAATGGAACAGTCATCAAGCTGAGATAAAACCAGTGACTGTAAGACCTGTCTGATAGAATGATCGGTCATGAAATATGCACATCCTCGAATAGCAGACACAGTTCTCCCCATTTTTGTTACAATACCGTCAATGTGATGCGACCAACGCAACTGTTCATCAAGGACAACACCCAAAAGCTTGACCTCACAGACCTGCTCCAATGGGACACCCTTTAAGGTCAGGGACAGAGGTAACCTCTCCTTTAATCAATGATTGAACCAAAAATTATACACTTGGTTTTACTGACATTTAAGAACAATTTGTTGTTGTGTACCCAGTTGGCTACACAGTGAAGATCTTTTTTCAATATTTCATTTAACTGGTTAACACTGTGAGCAGACCTATAAATTGTAGAATCATCAGCAAAAATAGTATTAGAGTAATTATTCAATACACATGGTAGATCATTAATAAAAATGGAGAAGAGGTGCGGACACAGACAGCTTCCCTGAGGAACTCCACGCACTAGCCTATTTGTTCTTGAAAAACTGCTATTAAAATTAACCAACTGAGTTCTGTTAGTTAAGTAGCTCTCTAGCCATCTAACTGCTTCTGCTTCAAAACCAGATGTGCTAAGTTTGCTTATTAACAGTTTGTGATCAGTCACATCGAAAGCAGCACTGAAGTCCAGTAGAACAGCACCAACAATTTTCTTTTGATAAATTTGGCATAGCCAATCATCAGTCATTTGTGTGAGTGCAGAACAGGTTGAGTGGCCAGCTTTATAGGCATGTTGAAACTCAGAGCCAAGATCATTGGTGAAAAAGTATTGTGAAATTTGGTATGATACAAGTTTCTCCATGATTTTACTAAGAGTAGGGAAAATGCTGACTGGGCTGCTATTATCACCAGATAAGGGAGTTCTATTATTTTTAGGGATATGTATAATTTTAGCCACTTTCCATGTTTGTGGGAACTCATTTTCTTTTAAAGTTAAACTAAAGATATAACATACAGGTTCTTCAACATAATCTGCAATTCTTCCTTTTAATTTGCCATCCAAATTATCCAGACCATGCTGTAGATTATTATTTACTGATTGTAGAAGCTTTGTCACTTCATCAAGTCGTATTGGTCTGAAATTAAATTTTCAATTTCTGTTTTTCACAACAACTTCCTTAATTAGTTCAGTGGATAGCTTATTATAAGGATAATTCATATTCTGTCTCAAACTACACATCTTATCAATAAAGCAATCATTGAAATAATTGACAATGTCCATAGGTTTAATAATAAATTTACCCTCAACCTCAACAAAAGCAGAACAATTATCCTTGGACCTTCCTAATATATTATTAAAAGTTTGTATGTTTTTTTCTTTTGATTGTTCATTTTTGTTACCTTGTTCCTAAGTTCCCTGTACTTTTTCCACATTGCTGCACTACCTAACTTTATTGCAGCTTGTTTTATTTCATCCCGATTGGCTATTGTTATGCACCTGTCTAGGGGGAAGGCACGTAACAAATTTACAGGGAAAAGGTGGAAAAATCAAGGGCTGAACCCCACCAGCCGCACCAGGCCTAGACTAGTTGTGCACCCCCTGTCCCCCCTACTATTCTGTATCTTTGATCCCCTACAAAGATATATTATCCCTCCACCGTGAAAAAGTGCAGCTAAGTGTACTGTGGTGCATTAAAACTGGGGAAGAACAGGTTGAGTGGGAGCCTAATGACTCCCCCTCTCACTGCCTGCCCCAGAGACATGGATGTTGTGTAGCATTAAAAACAGAGGGAAGTTGAGGCAGGTGGGAGGCAAGCAGAGAGGGGACACAACCTAAAACAGATTGCGCCCACCCCCCCACACCCCCCTTCCTGCCTCCCTCTCAAGGTGGTGTATGTGGTGCAGTTAAAATTGGAAGGCGAGGTAGGCAGGGGTGGCGAGCTGGTCGCCCTCCTACCAGCCCCGGCTCCAAGAACCCTTAGTGTTGTGAGTGCCCAGATGTGAAGATATTTACAGGAGTGCGGTGTGTGAGTGAAGGAATGCTCATTAAGAGGTTGGGCTGGTGGGGCCAGCCCTGAGCAGCGATGACAGAGCGGGAGTGTGGGAGCGGCGTCAGGTAGCCCCCAGAACAGAGGGCCCCAGGACCCACAGGCGACAACCTAGTTGGACCCCATAGACTAGGTGCCCCCCACAGAAACACATCCCCTAGTAGACTGCAGCATCAGAGCCACCAGCCCGACACACACCCAGGACCAACCACAGGTGGACCATCCCCAGGTCGCAGCCCAACATGGAAAGACCACAGGGCCCCCCCCCTAAGACTGGATTGGAAGAATTGATTATTTCCAATGCCAAACTTCTGGACCAGTAGAGGGAAATTAATGAAATGTGAGCCTTGGATAATATGGTGAAGGTGTGTGATTCCATGGCTCTTCCAGGTGGGGAAATTTAGTTTTTTTTTGTTGATTGTAAAGTCTAGGTTATTCCAGATTGGTGAGTGGATAGAGGGTGCACCTGTGGAGTTAGTAATCTTAAGTACTTTCCACCAGGCTGTCAAAGCTGAGGCTATGGTTATATTTTTGAAGCAGGGATCTTTCTTGATGGTCTGGCTAATGAATCGGAGATCAGAGAGGAGTGCGCGTCAATGTCTGATTGATGGAGCCATTTTATTAGATATTGCAGTTGGTTTGCAAGATGGTAATATTCAAAATTTGGGGCTTCCAGCCCGCCATGTTGTTTAGATTTTTGAAGAGTTGAGAGTTTGATCCTGGGCGTTTTATTTTCCCAGTAGAATTTTGTTATTGCTGAATTGAGACTTTTGAACCAAGAGGATTTGGGGGAAATGGGGATCATTGAGGATAAATAATTGATTTTAGGCAAGATTTTCATTTTGATTGTTATTATTCTTTTATACAGTGAGATTGTGAGATTGGTCCAACGAGTGAGGTCATCTTGAATTGATTTGAGCATTGGAGTGAAATTGAGAGTGAACAGCTCTGACAGCTTGGTAGAAATATTGATGCCTAGATATTTTATATTTCCAGTGGAGATATGGTGGGGTGTGGACTGGGGGACCGCATCCCAATTATCATGTGTCAGAGAAAGGATAACAGATTTTGAGCAGTTGACTGCGTAGTTGGAGAGTTCTGAGAATGATTGAATGACGGTTAGGCATTCTTTCAGTGAAGGGTGAGGGTCCTGGAGGAGGAGTAACACATCATCTGCATAGAGAAGGATTTTATGTTCTGTAGACTGAGTTCTTATACCTTTGATTTTTTGGTTCTGACGAATGGCAGCTGCGAGGGGTTCAATGAATGAGGCGAAGAGTGATGGAGAGAGCAGACATCCTTGCCTGGTGCCATTGTGAAGAGCGAAGCTACATGATGTGAATCCATTAGTTGTGACTGTAGCCATAGGTGCAGTGTAAAGTGCCCTTATCCAATTAATAAATAACTCTCCCAACCCTAATTTCTGTAGTGTTGCGAATAAAAAAAAACAGTTAACCCTGTCAAATGCTTTTTCTGCGTCTAATGATAAGATGACGGTGTCAGAATTTTTGGAAGTTGAGAGTTGCATGAGGTTAAAAGTCAGTGCACCTTTTAAAGCATGAATAGAGTCTGTAGGTAGAAGTATGCCCAATGTGTAGAGCCACAATTGCAGAAGCTTTCAGCAGAGCTGCAGAAATCTCCCATTCATTTCAATGGGAAAAAATCTGCAGAAAACATGTTTTACTATAAAAACTGTAAGTGTCAAACACGTAAAAAACACAAGTGCAATTCTCTGGGACATGCTGCATTGCTCAACTTTTTTCCGTGAAAATCTGTCCAAATTTGAAGGCTGTGAAAAGTGCCAAATTCTGTACGGAAAAATAAGAAAAAGAAGAATAAAGTTGGATAACAACATGTTGAAATGCTGACTCAGCTTTTCAACATAGTAATCCTGTCCCAGCTGGTTGCCCTCATGGATGATCTAATTTGAGAAGCCAGGAAGCTTGGAGTCACTGCTGAGAATCTGGGAGAGCATGTGAAAATCCTCTGCGAATGATGCCAGTTAGTCTATGGTGGTCATGGTTACTCAAAGATACCTGACAAAATTTGCTCTCCACAGAAGTTAACTGGAGATCTTGGTGGAGGTTTTTGTTGGCGAGGTACATGTCACATATAAGTTGTAAATGGTCCGTGTTGTATAATTTAATGTAAGACGATTGTCTAATGACTGAAATATAGTTTAAGGTAACAGCTACCAACAGGGTTTAGCTGCTACGTCATACTGTGGCTTGATATGGATTGGTCTGATGAGTGTGACTGCAGATCAATCATCCAATCCCCAGCTGCAGTTATTTTCGAAGGTTCTGACCCTGAAAACAGTTTTGAACAACTCTTTCCCAGATGGACTGAAGTATTTCTATGACGGATATATGGAACTGTCAGTCTGGCGTGTCAGGTAAGTCAGAATACACTCTTAGCATCAACCCTGAATGGGGTCACATGTTTGGCTTTTGCAGGTCCCTGATCAGCTTCTGGACAAAACATTTTTGAAGGTATATCTTACAAATGTGGTGTTAATGTAGACCCTGTTATCGCCATTTTTGGACAACACCTACAGAAAATACATTTGAGGGTGCTTAGATGAATGCCATAGCATTCCTGACACTGAGAGATTGATTCTCATGCAGTAGAAGTTGTTGAGACCACCCTCACTCATTCACACACAGGATAAAGAGGTGTTCTCTTTGATTCCATATAATGTAACAGTCACAATAACAAAGACAGTTTTATCAAAACCTGGACTTCCTTTATAGAAATTATTAAGAACATTATCTTTCACCTGGCATCACTCTGGCATGCCAGCTTTTGCATTTACATAATGACCTGGGTTTGTGTAATGGATTTCTTTCGGGTAGGTGCATATATACTTTTGAGGATGCAGTTTTAAAGGTACATGTGTAATATATGTGTTTAGATGTGTACAAGTATGGATATATGTATGTGTGCACATGTATGGTTATACAGTATGTTTGTGTGGATAAGTGCATCTGTGTAATTATGAATGTGCAGTGTATTTATTCATCCATTCAAATATGGATGGGCTGGGTTGATGTGTTCTGTGCTCTGTAAACTGAAAATATCTAAAAATAAAGTGATAAAAAAAAGAAGGAAATGAGTCAAGGACCATTAAATTAGATTTTAGTGCTTATCTAACACCTTTGACCTACAAAATCTACCTTGAGCTCTCAGAGATCTTTTGACATGCAGTATGTAGGATTTGACTTTTTTGTTCTAAATTAGCTGATTCTATGTTATATACTGTATGTTTTGTAGAAAGCTCACACCTCCAGATATTTTCTTCCATTTCTAAAGACAGAAATTTTTTGTTTTATAAATGACACAAACTGGATAATGGCGACTGTTTATTGTTGCCATGAGAACACAGTAATGCGAGAAATGTTGATGGTCCAGTAGGCAGAACCTGCTACTGCTGCCATTCTGTTTCTGTATCTGGTTCATATTTAGTACCATTTACCTGTGTTCGAACATCTTTACCCTCTGAATGCTGATTGTTCTGTCATGTAAACTTCCTCCTTTAACTCCCTCAATATACGTCCACAAGTTGCGTTGAGCTCCACCGTGTCCTTTGTTAGCCTTCAGTGTCACTGTGTTTTTTATAATTGAAAACTCTGGTTGGCAAAAATGTCACTCTATAAGGTGCATTCTCTACACAAACACTGGTTCTCTTTCAAGGACAAATTTCACCGAACAAGGGAAAATCACCTCCAAAATAGGACTATCTGATTCATGTGAAGTATGCCTCAGTCTGCTATGTGGATACATAGCACAAAACCAGGAAGTCATTTTTTAATTGTTCTTCTGTCTCATTACACAAACATTTTCCACGAAACTGAAAAGATGGTTTTGTGTTGTGTAAACACACCTCATGGAGTGACAGTTTTATTGAGTGAAGTCCTCAATTTAGAGATGAGTAAATGGTGAAGGAGGGTGTGGTTGGCAGGGTTATTACATCTTGGCTCAGCAGCAGCTGTTTTATTTTCTTGAAAGTCCACTAGCAGCCAAACTCTACATACTTTCCATATAAAGAGCTCATATATGCCTTAAACTGTTAATGTATCCATTTTGATGAATGTGAGGGTTTGACTAATGTTTGAACATACTTGTGTTCTCTCTCCGTCTGAGACACTCTGTAGAGCTCTTGCCCCTTTAAGGCTCCCTCGCCATGTGATAACACGCCCCCACCCCCCACCCCAGGACAGATCGAGTTTGTTAGTCAGTTTGTTTATTTGTCCCCATAGGGAAATTGAGGTGTGGCAGGAGTCACAGACATTTTGCCACAGAATATAGTGTCAACGCTGATACAGTGTGGAAAACAGACAAAAACTTCCTCTACATCTCAATGTGACAAGCTAAAAATATAATACACTCAGAATTTAGTGAAAAAAATGAGTTCATAGGGTACAAGAAGGATGAGTTCATGTTGTCAATAATCTTTAAAATTGTATAGAGATAAGTGTTTTTCTTGCATTATTCAAGTTCATTTTGATATCTTCAACTCATAAATACATGTAAATAATTCGAAAAGCCATTTCTTTGTAATAAAGTGATATTAAGATGTTAAGAGTGTTAAAAATACTAATTAATCCATGTCTTGTAAAGAGGGAAAGTCCTGATTTAGCTGTGTTTCTCTGTGTTCTGTTAAGCAGGCAGATCTAGATCATCAGAGATTGATTGTTTTTGTCTAGCCCCCTCTGCTGGAGAGTTTGCGGTGTTTTTTGTGAATTGTCCATTAAACGCTCTGCATGAGGACACATCTCACCATCACTCTTGTGATTTTATTCTCTTGTTTTTCACGGGTGTGACATCAATGGGGGCGGACGCTTTTCTTTTTGCTCCCTGCCCTTATCTGCCCTGCTGTGCTGTCCATGTCTATTGCAGCCTCTCTCTGCTTTTCTTTCCGAAATCTAAAATCAGTGAGTGAATCAGCTGTTCTCTCAACGCCATCGACCAAATTTTCTCAACAAGAAGAGCGGGTAAAGGAGAACCCGTCTGTCCCAACGGTACTTACCCGGCTGGGTACATGATGGACTGGATGGGATGGAGTGGAGGATCGAGTGCCTGTCAATTCTGTCCATCAAGGGCATGGAAGATGCCTACATAATTGGATTTATGATAACAGGTTTCTTGCTGTTTGGAGTTGGCGGTTTCCTGATTTATCACACAGTTAAGAAGACAATGGCAGCACTTTGGGCTCTTGAGAAGCTGCCTGTCACGACTGAAGGAATGTGCATGGGTGTCAACACTCAGACTCAAACGATTTGTGAGCTCAATCACAATCTTGATGCGATTCTCAAACTCGTTCGTAAGCAGGACAACACCTTGGAGAAGTTGACAGCTCGGCTCGGTTGCATGGGCCCATGGATTCGTAACATCATTGTGAGAAACCAAAAGATTAGAAAGGCTGATGGAAAATTTCAGTTGGCCTGACCCAAACTATTCCTTATCTCTTATTTGTTTCGGATTTCCGTCTGTCCTTGAGCAGACGTCCATCTTCATCCTGTGAACTTTGCTTTGGATCAGTACAGTCATCTTATCGGACAATAGAGACTTTGTGGGGGCTGAGCTAATACAAGGTCACAGGTCTCTCCTTCAAATCAACACCCCCCCCCCCCCCGACCCCATGTGCTTGTCTCTGTGTTCATTGTCATAAGTTGCTCATGTGTTTAGGGGTTTTCTTCCAATCCTACACTGTCCTCCCCTGACAGGTGCCTAGTTTGGAATTGTTTTTTACCCCTTTCCTTTTCCTCTTGTTTTCTTTCCTGCAAGCACTTTGAGTTACATATGTTGTAGAAAAATGCTATATAAATAAAGTTTGATTGATTGATTGATTGATTTAAAAAACACATCAACATCACTGGAAAACTCACACAGAGGAGAAAAGCAAAGGAAATCTAGATGTGATGGACAGGCAGGTGGGTCTTGACCAGCTAAACCTTTTCAACATGACTGTTCCTCTTTGCTCATTCAAAAATTGGATTGCTTGTGGAACAAAAGAAAAATTGCATCTGTTTTTGTTGAACAGAGGAGCACAATGTCACCACCTAGATGGCAACAGATCTGGTCACAGACAATGCACTCCAGTGGAAAAAAAAACACAGGTCTTGTCAAGTGTATGTCAGTAACACGTGAAACTCAAAAAGCTTGATATGACCTCTTTAATCCTGAGTGGACATTTGTGTTTTTACCTATGACTTGAAATCTGATCACTTCACATCAGTCAGGGGGTCATGTGGGTAAAGTTTGAGGGAAATCAGAGTTCGTGATGTGTCATGTTTACTGGCCTAGGAAAGAGAAATGATCTTGACTTTTGAACGTAGTGTGACAGCTCATCGTTGGGTGAAGGTGGTCCTATTTTTAAACTGTAATTAAAAACCCACAGAGTGTTCCCTTCGGCGCTCAGGACAACAGCCCAGATGGATGATAAGATGTAAGACTGGTACAGGGAAATATGATGCCCCCAGGGATGTTTGTTACTAAGACAGAGTCCTGGAGTCCTAAAGCACTTCATTTGTAAGATATATTTTGGGCTAAAACACTGTGAAGAGCTCAAACACCGCCAAGTCTCAGCAGCAGTACGACATTACAAATCTTTTAAAGAAAATGTTTTTCATTTAATTTCTTTGGTTCTGGGATTGCAGTTAAAAAGAAGTTTTACAGCCTGCTGGATTTACCTACATTAGATAGTAAGTTCAGGCATTATTTGACGAAACATTTTAAAGCACAACTGTAATTACATTGACATTACATGTGCGTTTACTCAGTTACTGTTGTTAAATAGGGTTTTAATAAGTACTTGCACTCTCTTGAGAAGCTTATAACCTGTTGATCTGAGGGCCTCCCTTTAACTGTTCATTACATCTGACAATGACGTGTATTTGGTCATTCATACTGTGCTTACGCAAGACTAAATCAAAAGTAGGCAAGGTATTTGTTAAAGGGCCCATATCTTTGTGTGTTTGACTGTTTATATCATGTCTTGGGTGTCATACAAGGCTGTGGCTGAATCCCATCTGCTCCAAAAGGTCAGGAAAGGTCCACTGCTTCTCTTGAAAGTGGTTATTTGAGTTACTGTTGGCTTCTGTCACCACTAACCACTCTGGCCATTCTCCTCTGATCTCTGCAATCATGAAGTCTTTTTTACCCAGAAAGCTGCCACTCTGGATGTTTTCTTTTCTTCAGACCATTCACTGCAAACCATGACTGGTTGTGCACTGAAATTCCTGTAAATCAGCAGTTTTTAAAATACTCAGACCATGTTCATAGTCATTTAAATCATCTCTCTTCTCAATTCTAATGCTCAGTTTGTACTTCAACAGTTGGTCTTGGTCATGCTCCAATGCATGGAGTTGCTGGTATGTGATTGGCTAATTTGGTATTTGTAATAAAGAGCCATTGAATAGTTAGGGTTAAGGTTAACTAACAAATATGGATAGCAGATTGACAAAAAATAAATTCAGTGTTCAGCTCATCATACTCCAGCTGTGAGCTTTCAGGATGGCACAGGGTTGTGAACCTATTTAATGTACAATCAACTGTTGCCAAAATGGTGTCATGTAATGATGCTTTTACTTCATTAATTTTTCAATTAATCCAATATTTTGTTCTCTCTCAACTCTTGTGTAAGACTACTAGAAAGAAGAGTTGAAGCTTAGACTGGAGCTGATGAGCCTTTAAAGAGACCTCTGTCTCCACTTGGTGGCTATTATAGATTATTGCATCAATTTATTTTATGGCTCTGCATGGACAAAAACACATTTCGAGGGCTGTCAACAGCTTGATGAAATAACTGTCAAAATAAGACTCTAAAATGTATTTGTTATGATCCCTTTAGTTATCAAAATCACTAACATCTTCTTCATATCAAATCTATTAGTAATAGTTTACTGCAAAATGAGTAAAATCTGACTTTTTGACTCATTATGCATGCATTTAATGAGCATAATTAAAAATACTTATCAAGACCATATTGTTTTCTAAAGGCTAACAAACTGCTAGCAAGGACTTTAAATATAGCCAGGGACCTTTAAGTAGTATAGCAGTTCTGATATTTTCTTAATAAACAATACATACACCATAGACACAGCCATGGACGCCAACTTGATCAGGTAATTGGGTGAAGAAAAAAGGGGCTACGACATAGCGTTATATACTGAGTGTGGTAGTTCCATTAAAGTGTTATAATAGCTCTTTCTCCTCTGGATCACATTTTAGGCTAAAAATGTCAGGACTTGAAACAAGAGTAAACTAACTAAAAACTTTATATGTGTGGGGAAAGCAGACGACTCAAGGGAATTGTGAATGTGGAACAGAATGTAGCTAATGAAGAATCGAGCTGACTGAGGAACAAGGAAGCAAGCATAGCCATAGTGCAGTACGGCCGATCTGAAACATAAACATAGAGCTTGGCGGACCTAATTGTCCCAGTTGTACTGGGAATTTGGTATTTCTGAGTTCTGAGAGGAAGATTTCAACTGGAAAAAACCCGGAGGTTGGACTTTCCTACTGGGAATTCTGGGGATCTTTACCACTCCAAAGTTGACAATCGAAGATTGCTGCCCCCAGAGTAAACAGTTATTAAGCTTGTTTATTAGCACTTCTTCAACTTCAACTTCAATTATCCCATGGGAAAATTGGTTTTCAGAAGCAGGCATCAGCAAACCAGTACATGACTAAACATAAAATATACAGGCATTAGGAAAATCAAGAAAAATCCTGAGTACAAGTGAAAAAGGATGCCACTTCAACCACAAAATGGCAAAGGCTAAGGATCAGACAAAACCCATAAAGTGCATTCAGTCATCAAAGTGCTGTGCAGTAGTTAAACAGTATTGATGAAAATACATGGTAAAGCTTACTTATGTTTGTCCACTAAATCAGCCATATATTCAACTTGTATGTATGGAAATGCTGCCATAGTGTTATTAACATTCCTCTTGGTATTTTTGAACTACAACACAAGTCATGCTTACAATGGCTAACACAACAGCTAACTACAGCCTTGGTACAATTTGAATTTATCTGATCTCCCGTAGGAGAAACTTGTCTTGGAGGACAGCCCCCCCCCCCCCCCCCATGCTGCTACATACATTGGACAATACAGTGTAAACAAGATACAGTGCAGACAAACACAACATCAAAAACCATAAAAACAGATAAGCACATTTTTCTGACTTTGTAACTGGAACGTTGATAAATTGAAGATGACGTCATTCAGATGATGAATGTTAAAAGAATGCAGCATAAGAAATGGAAGACAAGCTCACATGTTCATTTTTTCCACAGTCTTTTATTGAGTTCCTGATTTTCTATCAAAAATAGTCCAAAGACCACCGTTGTTCCACCTTCTCCTATGTCCTCTCCCATGCTGTGTGTTGTGTTTTCCTGTTGTTGCCATAGAGAATGTTACCATTTTTGTCCAGGGCCAGTTTCATTATTTTATTTTTGAAAATAATTCAGTTGAACCATAATTCAAAAGCAATGTCTGATTTTTATTAGTTGATTTTTAGTAATTTCTATTTATTATTACTTTTGTCAGTTTCAAGTTATGTCAGTGACCATGTGGGTTTTTCTTTCTTTAACCGAAGGGTACCAACAGTTTTTGCCACGTGTGTATGTGGTTGTTGCTATGCTTCTTCTTCTTTGTTTTTGTTAGATCACATCTGATCATGCAAGATTTCTGTCTTGAAGAACGAGATTCAAGATCTGTGGTGGGACAGAATGGTTGTGTGTGGTGTGCTGTGTTGACATTATCGGAGCACACCACACACAGTACGATCAAAACTGTTCAGCCTGATTTTTTATCTTCATGTGTTGAGTCTCTTACAGATGAAAAATCTCTTCAGACTTAGAAAGTTCTTATGTGTGAACCCCGCTCTACTCTGTTGCTGTGGCATGAAGAGGAATGAAACCACAAAGACAAGGGGAAACACAAAAGCTTGATACACTGGGGAGTGATCAGACACAGGTAAAACAATCACACAGGTAGAGGGAATCATGTTCAGAGGCACACCGAAGGGAACAGGGGGATTTCAAAATAAATTGTGTGAACAAAAAAGCAACTGAATCTTCTGTAGATTAACTGATGTAGGAAACACTGCATTTCACATGTAAATGTATTTGAACATTACACAGTTTTGTGAAGGCAGAGAGGACGTCCAAGAGGATAAATGTCTTGATCGCCTCTGCACATCAAAAAAAATAAAAAAAAACCAGATAAATTGAAGAAATGGTTGATGACTCAGTGTGACGGCAGAGATGGTGGGCATTGATAAAGAGATAGTTATAGCAGCATATGCACTTTAGTCAGAAGCTAGTGCTGAGCTAAAGACACCTCTTACTTGAAACTTTCCATCTCTACAGTGTAGATGGATTTCAGTGTTTCATTGTCTGAACTCACACAGATCCAACCTATCAAGCTCAAATCTCTCACAACTTCAAGTCCAAAAGCTGGACAGCCCAATCAGGGAAGAGAGGCAGAAACTAAAGATGTGACAACATCAGGAAGTGACTGCATGTTCAAAAACAATGGCGGCTTCTGAAGCTGTCTCTGTGAATGCTTCAGTATCTGCGGTTTTATAAGAAATGGACTCAACTTCTTTAAAACCAGAGCAAACAATGCCACTTAAAGCTTTTCTTATGGGAAATCATTTTTTTTGTCTTAGAAGATCAAATCAGAGAATCAGGGTAGCCATGAATCACAGCTGGGAAACTGGGAGAGATGTGGAAATCCTCCCCAGATGATGCCAGTTAGCTTAAGGTAGCCTGGAGTCATGGTTATCTGCGACACCTAGCGAAATCTGCTCTCCACTAAAGTTTACCAGGAGAACTTTGTGGGGATTGTTGTTGACGAGGTTCATGTCACATATAAGTGGTAAATGGTCTGTGTTGTATAATTTAATATAGACGATAGTGTGAGGACTGAAATGTAGTTTAAGCTAACAGCAAACAACAGAGTTGAGCCGCTAAGTCATTCTATGGCTTGATGTGGTTGGTCTGTGATGAATGTGATTGGCAGAATGATTGTCCAATCACTAGCTGCAGTTGTTTTTGAAGGTTCTGCCCCCTGGAAACATTTTCTATGGGCTCATCTCCAGATGGAGTAGTGAAATATTTCCATGCCAGATATATGGAACTGTCCGTCATACGTGCCAGGTACAGCAGCTGTGCATGAATATCCAACCTTTAATTTATGTACTCTGACTGTGACCCTCATATGGTGCAGCCTCATTAATAAATAGTTATACCTTGTATGTCATTCATGCACCACAACAGGGCATAAACTCTCGTCTTGGACTCCATGTTCTATCAACACAAAAATTGCCATATTACACAATCTTGACAAATTGTAGCAATCAAAAATAAAACAACTTGATCACTCAGACTTACTACAACCAAGTGTACTATTTGTAAACCTGAGTAAGAGAACATGGATCGATTCTGATAGTTATTTAGTTTACTTTATTTAGTTTTGCACAATAAGTGATTACATAAAATCAAATTAGAAATGTTTCTGATTTATTGATTTATTTCGGTCATGTCAGCACACTTATTCAGCATCACACATTGTCAATAGATGATCACATTGTACATGTCCGAAAGGGAAGACGGAAGAAGCAGAGCTTATCTAGTCCCGTCCCCATTTCCTCAATATTTAGTCTCCTCTTTTTTCACATATCATCAGATTATTGTAAATTTGTATTCCATTTACAGAAGTATGACATAGTTCTTGAGTGTCTTTTAGTGTCCATATGTGACATTTAATGTCCAATCCTTTGTTCGAACCATTCATTCCAGCTGTCCATTGCGTGCCCAGCTAGGAATGTTCCATCTGGGCATTTTGGTTCTCCCGGGCCAGCTCGACAGGTTGAGAAAACCTTATCGATTGCGTTGAGAGCCCAACTTAGTGGATCCATTTTGAGACTGTCTGTCCCTCTGCAGTTAGTGGGATGATATACTGCTACCTCACGTGTCTTGCACCATCACTTCATTCACTATCATTGTTTTGGTACATTTGGTCTTTCCTACGGTCTCACAGACTATACATACTCAATTGTTTACGTTTCAGCATCTGTCACGTCTTGACAATTTTTACACAGTCAGATATTATCATCTTGATATCCGTCAAAGGTCATTATGACAATTTTTTTCTTAAATATATTCATGGTACCGCTGCACCTGGTTTCTCCTTGTAAGCTGTTCCATTGATTGACTCCATTAACTGTGATAGTCATGGCTTTCAATGTAGTTCTTACTTTTCTTTTTTTGAATACCATTTCACCCCTTAAGTTATGTCTCGCGTCTCTTTTTATGAACCTTGTTTGTAGGTTCCTCGGTAGCTGACCGTATGCGGCTTTGAACAATACCTGCACAGTCCGATATTTTATTAGGTCATATAGTTTCAGGATCTTTGCCGTAATAAACAGCTGATTTGTGTGTGCTCTGTAGCTCGCGTGGTGAATATTTCTTACCGCTTTTTTCTGTAGTGTTAATATACCTTGAGTGTTCGTTTTGTGTTTCCCCATATCTCATTGCAGTATTGTATGTGTGGTGCCACCAGAGCCCAGTAAACTGTGAGAAGTGTTTTCTGATTGAGCAGTTTTTGTGCCTTCCACAGTGTTGACACACTCCTTGCTAATTTTTTTTGCGTATAAGATATGTGAGGTTTCCAGTTTAACTTTTCATCAATAATTACTCCCAGAAATTTGAAGTCATTAACCCTTTGTATCTTGGTGCCGTTTATATTTACATTAGCATCACAGTCACTGTTTTTATAGCCGAATAACATAAATTTTGTCTTGTCCAGGTTCAGAGATAATCTGTTTATATTGAACCAGATTTTTAGCTTGTTTAGCTCTTTGTTTATAATAGTGATCAGCTGCTTCAGGTTGTCTCCTAGCAGAAAAGACTCGTATCATCTGCAAATAGTATTAATTTAAGAGTTTCAGATACCTTACATATATCATTCATATAAAGAGTAAATAACTTCGGACCCAATACGGACCCTTGCGGGACTCCGCAAATAGTGTTAAGGCACCTTGATTTTTTTTCTGCTAATTGGACGTATTGGTATCTGCCATTGAGGTAGCTCCTGAGCCAGTCCAGCGCTATACCCCGTACGCCCAGCCTTTCTAGTTTATAACAAAGTATATTGTGATCAAT
Organism: Scarus forsteni; assembly: GCA_036419115.1. Lineage (NCBI taxonomy): Eukaryota > Metazoa > Chordata > Actinopteri > Labriformes > Labridae > Scarus > Scarus forsteni. The sequence continues at coordinate 3,003,910 of JAZDUH010000190.1, forward strand.
TGTATCAAATGCTTTCTTTAGATCTAAAAATATTACAATAGAATTTTTTTTTTTAGTTCAATCGTGTCAGCGATTATTTCTACTGCTTCCATTATCGCTAATGCTGTGGAGTGATATTTTCTGAACCCATATTGACTATCATATAGCAAATTATATTTTTCAATAAAATTATCTGGTCTGCTGCTGAACAGCTTTTCTAGTATTTTGGAGAATTGTGGTAGTATTGAAATTGGCCTATAATTATTGAATTCCTCGTTATTACCTTGTTTGTGCAAAGGGATTATTTTCGCGACTTTCATCTCATCTGGGAATTTTCCTGTCTGAAACGATAGATTACATATATGTGTCAAAGGTGATACAATCTCTTCTTGTACCATTTTGACCAATTTCATGTCAATGTCATGGACGTCTTTAGACGTTTTTCCTGTGCAGTTATTAATCAGCTGTTTTATTTCTGTGTCCTCTGCTGGAGTCAAAAACATAGTGTTTTGGTTACATTTCCCCTCCCTATCAAAGTGGTTCCAGCCGAGGTCATTCTCTGGGATCTGCATGGCAAGGTTAGGCCCCACGTTTACGAAGAATGCATTGAACTTATTCACTATGTTATCTGCATTGTCTTTAAGGTTAAGTGGATAACTTTTAACTTTTTTTTTTTGTTTATGATATTCCACAGTTCCTTGGTGTGATTCACATTATTTTGTATTTGTTCCTCGTAGTATTCTTTCTTTTTTTCTCTCAAGATGGAAGTTAGTTTATTCTTATATCGCTGCTTGTATTTTTCTTCAGATTCTGCAGTTCTATATTTGAGAAACTGCCTGTAAAGTGTGTTTTTTTTTCTTGCAGGCATTTATCAGTTTTTTTTGTTAACCAAGGTCTATTCTCTCTGCTGTGTTTTTTAAGCTTCAACTTTCTCACAGGGCAATATTTATCAAACAGTTTTGTGAATGTGTGTAAGAAGGTGTTGTAAGCACTGTTCACATCTGTAGCCTTGAAGAGTTCTTCCCATTTTTGTTCTTATAGAGCATTTTTAAATCTATTCAGATATACCTCCGATTTAATTCTTGTGTTAATAGTTGTATTCTGCATCTCTTTCCCCTCACAGGTCTGGTCATAGATCACAAAAATTGGTAGATGATCACTTATGTCATTCACAAACAGTCCGCTTATTAAAGTATCCTCGAGCACGTTAGAAGAAATGTTGTCAATTAGTGTTGCACTGTGTTTTGTGATTCTGGTCGGGTGTGTGATGAGTGGTTGAAATCCTAAACTGTACAAGCAGTTTAAGAACTCCTCATTGAGCTTGTGTTTATTTGGGTTTAGTGAGTCAATGTTAGTATCACCACAGATAAAACCTTTTTTCTGCCCAATTTTTGAGAAAAGATCTCCAGCATATGTGATGAAGTTGTTCAAATTCGAATCTGGTGCTCTGTAAATACAACAAATGATAATATTACTATTTTTCTTTAGATGCACACTTAAAAATGTTGTATTAAAAACAACCCAATATGGGTTATTTCTTAACCCAACACTGGTTAAATATTGGACAGAACACATGCTGGGTTATTTTGACCCAACAGTTGGGTTATTTGAACAACCCAGTTGGGTTGTTCAAATAACCCAACCACAGGCTCAATTTCACTACACTGTTGGGTTCTTTTTACTCAGTCAGTTGGGTTGTTCAAATAACTCAAAGTTACGCACAAGAAGCTATCGCTAACGTTAACTACAAATGACCAGGTGCTCACAATCACTGCTTCACACGCTCATGTCACGTTGAATTCGGATAGCCAACATACATGGTTACTACAGTAAGCTTTATATACATTTTATTAATATAAATTGAACATTGTGGTGAAAGAATAGTGCACACATAACAAACCTTGCTTGTATAGAGCTGAGTCTCTCAGGTTGTCTCTCAGTATGCAACGCTGCTAGATGGCTGTACTGCACGTAGAAGCCCGCAAAGAGAATCACGGGCTTCTTCTTCTCTTTCCCCAGAACTTCTCGCGGGATTTGGTCGGGCCATAACGAGTCTTGCCCATCCAGCGTCCGGACTGCAAGCAGCTGAGGGGGGGGTCGAATGAGTGGGGGTAACCTGGGGGTAGCTGTTGGTCGCGCATGTGCGAACGTCAACCCAACACGTTGGGTAGTCCGAAATAACCCAACACATTATCATGAAAATTACAACCCAACAGCTAATAACTCAACTGCCAACTACAATAACCCAGCAATCTGGGTATTTAGATTACCCAATTTAATGAAAACAACCCAATTAAACTAACCAACAGTCTCAACCCAGCTGTTGGGTTGAAAAAATAACCCAACAATTTTTTGTGTGTAGATTTCAACCGTAATGCATTCTAATATGTTGTCAACTGCTACAGATATGTCCTTCAACACTTTGAATTTGATATTATCAGCAATGAACAGTGTGACCCCCCCCCCCCCCCCCTTTGTTTTCTCTGTTCATACAGACAAGGTTATATCCTTCTAATTCAAAGTCCATGCCTTTCTCTTCGTTAATCCATGTTTCTGTTATTGCAATAATGTTGAAAGGGTTCTTAAATTCCATTAGGTATTCCTTTATTTGATCGAAATTGGTGTAGAGGCTCCTGCCATTGAAATGGATGATTTTCAGCTTGTTGTCTGTGTTAATTCTTGTATTATAATGATGTTCCGTGTAGTAGTTGCAATTAATCGATTTGTTGCCATAAAAACAGTTATCTGGGTCGATGTTTATGTTTGGGTTATTGGAGTCCGAAGAGTTCTGGTCAACATTTAGATTTTTTATTAGATCCCGATGCCCATGGTATGCAATCCAGTCAGGTAAATCCAAATGTTCATGTTCTGTATTACAGTTCATTAGCTCCTTTTCCTCAGATTGTGTTGAGATTTTGAAGCTTTTGTTATCCATTTAGGCGTCAAATTTGTCCAGATCCTCCATGCTCTTGATCAGCACCGTCTTCATTTGTTCTGGGGTTTCTCCGTTGGTTCTTATCAGTATTTTGCAGTTTGCCGTCCAGGTGCTTTTTATCTTCCCGGCCTTTTTTAGCTCCCGTGCCTTCTTTCCCATCTCCGCATTTTTGTTGGTCAGGTTTTCATTGAAGAACACCTGTGCCTTTGAGCTTTGGGCCCTGTTTCAGCAGCGCTATCTTGTGTTTTCTGTTTGTGAATCTCAATTTCACAACTTTCCCGCCGTTGGCCCCTTTCCAGGGCATGAGGTGACAGTATTCCACGTTACTGAAATCCATCTCGATTTCATTTGATTTCATGAAGTCGGCCACCTGTCTCTCCACCGTCTTGATGTCCTCTTTGTTTTGTCCGCTGTCTAGCTCCCCTGCCTGTCCGTGTGACAAGGCTTTCGTGTAGGAGCGCGGTTTGATGTTTATGCCGGTTAGGATTACTTCATTCAGCCTGGTTTGTTGATCGAGTTCTTCGACTCGCGCTTCCAGTTGTTTGATCATCTGAGATTTTTTTTTTGTTGTAGTCCTGCAGCTGCTTGTGTTCTCTCTGAAGGTTTTTTAATTCAGTGAGAACAGTTTCCATCTTCTCTTCCATCTTCACCATCTTCTCATTTAGATCTTTTTTGATTTCTTTTAGCCTTTCAGGATTTCATGGATCTCCTCAGCCATGTTTGGTTCGGATCTGGAACCCGAATCCGAATGTCTTGTCTTGGATTTTCCCTCCTTACTGCCTCTCATTTTAGTGAATTCCAGAGAGTGTTGGAGGTGACTCTGTTGTTTTTGCTGTAGCTGCTATCCAAGGACAGAGCTCACAGATATGCGTCCGTCTCCCATGGAGGACAGACACACAAAAAGAAATGTGTCAGCAGAGGTCATGATGCCATCAGGCTAAAACAAGGGACCCACCTTTCCATAAGAAGAAAAATAACAAAATAAAGACTAAGCAAGATTTTAGTAAGAGCACAAACTAATACATGCATACACCTATATGTGCTCATTTATGTTATAAAAAAGTAAAGCAAATAATCAACAATAACAACAAAAATAAACAGTTTCGACAAATTAAAATGTAGTGTGTATAAAAAAGTTGAAAAAATGTGAACAAGTTTGAGACTTATTGAATACAGAGCTTCATGAATTACAATATTGTACATCTAAAGACAGTTTTGTTTAAAAGTTTGTAATGATGATTACAAACTTAAAAGTTATGTCTTTTATCAGTCCATACTTGTACACCACAATATCTGATGGACATTTTTTTGGCTTTATAAGTGAAGGTGAAGATCACTAACCTGTCTGGTTTTATATAAATGATTACTAATAAATGACTACTAATTTTCAGACAAGGATAAAGTGGTTATAAAAGCTGCACATTGTTCTAAAATTAGAATTTTTCCATAGCTTTTTTAACCAGGGTGCAAAACTCTAACAATAACATCCATAGCCAGTAAAACAGTTGTTAGATTTGTTACCTCAAAATCTATTTAGCCTTTGTGAGCAAAAATATTCTGATAAACAAAAACAAGAGCATTAATGGCTTTGACTTGCTGTCCCACTTAAAGCTGTGTCTGACTGAAACTGAAGGACACACTTGATCTTATAAGCTGGTCCCAACATAACCTGCCACACTGGTTTGTGCAGCGATATGACACCTCGATTGCTCAGTACTTTGGAAACGTGAAACACCTGAATAGAAGGAAACGTCAGTCACAGCTTGAAAAAGATATTTTCTTTTAAATCCTCCTGGGAAAAATTACATTTCTCTGCACAAATGTGGAGCTCAGAATTAGAGGGCTTAAATGTTCGTGGCGCTGTGCTGACTCAACCTGTGGTCTTATGAGCCATTTAATGACCCACTCATTTCTTTATGCCCACTAACCTGTAAAATCCTCTAAATACTTTCTATTTTTAACAAAGGTCAAGTAAAGACAGAAAGCCTGATTGAGTCACTGACATGGCCCCACATTCATGAGTTCAGTGGAAACAAAGCCATTATTCCAAACAGATGTTATTAAATATGGTGATGAATAGCACTTCTATTTACATGTGGAATTTTCCCACAAAAGACAGACTTGACTATGTTTATGGGCACAGCCACTCCCTCACACCTCCCATCAACCCAGTTCAGAGGCTGTTGATCCTCTTCTAGGTTTGATAACTAATGGCAAGTTAAAACGCTTTCTATCTGGGAGAGCCTGCCATCCATACGGCTCCTGAGACTACACATTTAAACAAATCAAAAACATGACGAGATACATTTTTAAAAGCTATCATGGAAAGAAGAGTACTTTGCCTCAGGGAAAATTTCAGTTCACATGAAAATCCTCCAGTCAGCTCATCTTGCCAGTTTTCCCATGCAAATATTAAAAGAGGGCTGCTTTTCAAAGGTCAGAGAAACCACATTTCAATATGTCATTAGGGATTGAAAGTTCCCTAAAATATAATTAACCCCACAAAAAAACTTTGGGAATGTTATCTCCGTTAATTATTTCTTCCCTTTAATAAAACCAGTTGTTAGTGCATTTCATATCACTGGAAAGCCTGATTAGTCACCTTTACAATGAGGTACAACGTGTAAGGATTGTGCATTTGTGGAATGAACAACACAGCCTAATGTATGGGTTGCAACCCCTTTGTTTGTGAGCAGAATATCTTAAAATTGTTATAAGGGATTATTTTCAAACTTAAAACAAATGTCCACTCTAATTCAGACATGAACAGTGTTGGGTACATAACTTGAAAAATACTTTTTACTTATTGCTCTGGAAAAAGTAATTACATTTCTTTGCATCATACAGTATTACCTCCATCAGCAAGGTTACATTTTGATGGTGTTTGTCCACTTGTTTGTCTGTCTGTCTACTCAGACTGATGAGAAATGGTGTTTTCCCATTTACCTCAGGCCTGAGAAGCATGAATTCTGCCACATCCCTCTAAAACGCATTTCAGTTACCAGCAGGTAAAGTCAGGTCAGCTGAAGATCATTCAGCTTCCCAGTAGGAAATCTGATCGAAGGGGCGTTCTCAGTGACACATCTCATCTGAAACTCAATAGAGTTCACCTTCCAAGATTAACAGGAGTGTGCCAATAGAGTCAAAAAGTGGTCATCCTGATCTGGATATTGATCCAGGTTTTTAATGGAATTTGAGAACAATAGGAGACATGGCAGCTTTCCACATTTTTGTTGATAACTCATATTAGATCTCACCTGTTTAGCTGAAATTCTCAGGGCATGTTGGTCATAGCAGAAGGCAGAAGGAATGCAGTTTGGTGATGATTGAAGTATAGATGTAGATCCAGGACTTTTTTTCAGGATTTGTTAACAATGTAACATAGGGCAGATTTCCATATTACAACAATAACTCTCTCACCCCCTTTCATAAGCCTGTCCTCTGTCATTCTCTCCTATCAATAAAGGCACTAAATTCCCCCAAAAAACACATTTAAGAAATGAAGTTTACATCAGATGATGACGATCTTTGTATCTGTCACAAACTCAAAATAAAGATAAAATCTGAGACACTTTTCCCCTCATCATCCACCATCTGTTGAACCTTTTCATTGGGTGCAGCCAACCAAAGACAAACAGTAATTAAGTAACTGAGAGTAGCTTTGAGTAGCAGTTACATATTTTTTACCTCTACAAAGGTTGTTGTGTTTTAGCCAGTTTGTCCGTTGTTTCTCTGTGAGCAAGATAACTCAATAAGTTCATAACAGATTTTGGTTACATTTCCAGAAAATGTTTGTGATGTTTCAGTGATGAAAGTGATACCATTTTGGTGGTGATATAAACATGGATGAATAAGGACTTATTAACATTACACAGAAGGGCAGTTTCCACATTTCCCATAATAACGTGGCTAAGAGTGTCAGAAATATCTTGGCACAAGTTTGAAAGCACTCATTGGAACTTCCCGTCAGACATTGTGATCCCACTTTCCCAGTAACACTTACACATTTTTTTAGAATGTCTTTTCAAAGTAATCAATTTCCATCCAGCACTGAAGATGAACTAATTTGGTGTTGTAGGTCAGAGGTGAAGTTCTCTGTGCCACAAATCAACGTGCTTATAATTTTCTTTTTTTAATTACATCACCATGAACACCAGCACAGCCTCATTTCTTGATCCTTGCAGTTCTTTCCCTCCTCAGGACTCACAGAAGGATCAAGCTGCCAGACAGGAATCTAGCTATTTTTAATAAGACTTTGGATTATGGAAATGCTGAACTGGAACAACTTATATAAAAGCTTATATTGGGAAAAATATTGTGAAGAATGTTATTTTAAAGTCACCTGATTTCCTCTTTTCTAGGATTAAATCCCAATTTAACCTTTAACAAAAGTCTGGCAAATACAATTAAGAACTCAAACACAATACACTATTTAGTAACAGGCCATGAGAAGCATCACTTTATAATAGAAACAAAACAGACCAAATGGATGATGAAGATTTTAATAACAGGCCCTGACTTAAATGAAAGGAAAGAACAAGCCCAAGTTTAATAGGTTGTGAGACTAAAGCAAATCAGCTTTATTGTGCTATAAAAGCTGACTAGACTTCCTGGGTAAAATGTTCTCTGTGACCCAAGGTGCAACAAATCGGCGGTAATCAATAATAATAGCCTTATAATGCAAAAAACACAAAGATATGATGCGGAAAAATGTAGAATGCATTTAAAACAAACAGAAACATGTCCTTGCCATCTCCTTTGGTCCACTAGCTCCTTGGGTTGGATTCCAGGAATCTTGGTGTGATCGTTGAAGGTCAGCTCAGTGGCCAAATTAAGCTTTTTCAGCTGAGGCTTCTAGCCCAAGAAAAAACATATTTAAGCCAGAGAGACCTTAAAAAAGATAATTATGCTTTTATTACATCTCGCTTAGATTACGGCAACTCACTGTATGTCGGCATGAACCAGTCAGAGCTTAACCGCCTCCAGCTTCTTCAAAATGCAGCTGCTCGTTTCCTGACTGGGACTAAGAGCACATAACTCTGGTTCTTTCTTCCCTCTACTGGCTTCCAGTAAGGTTCAGGATTAATTTTAAGATCATTGTATTTGTCTTTAAAGGTGTAGTCAATGATGTGGGAGAAAATGAGTGGATAGGTTGTTGATAAACGAATTTAGGCTAGCCTCTCCCTTCATACCTCACCCCTGGCTCCACCCTCGAAAGCTGATGGACGTGCATCGTCATGGAAATGGCCGTAGAAACTGTGTAGCTGACCAACGTAGCTAAGGTAACCCAGACTCATCAGACAACTCAACTGACATTATTGATAACATCACAACAACAGTACATTTTGGCAGATTAGACAATAAGATGAATGCCCGACGGCTGTTACTCTTATGTGAAGCACCACAAAGCTAATGTTGCTCACCTATCCAGCAGACAGATGGCGACATCCACGTCTGTTTCAGGTCTTTAAATACGTGGAGTTCCCTCCACCGTCGGAGAGCAACACAACTGTTGAGCCAGGTCTTCACTCTTTCATGGTCATAGCCCTTCTTTTTCACTTTTCACTCCTCTGACCTTTTTTTTTTGGGCTGTTTTTCAGCCATTGCTACTGCACATATTGTATCTCTCTCTTACGCTAACTGTGCACGCTATGCAACCTACTACTTCCCCTCCCCCCTCTGTCTGATCTGCGCATGAGTATGATCGCCCCCTGGATGTGGGGGGGTGTATCGTGTTTTGGTGAATCGGCCTGAGCCACAGTATTTACCTGCTGAAATTCAGAGCAAAGGCTGTGTATTGAAACCGGACTTTATTTTCAACATGCTGTCAGTGGTGACTGCTGACATCTTGTGGATGGAGAGAAGAACTACGGTGATTCTGACAAATAGTGCATTAGATTAGAAGATTAGGAGATTGCTGACTACACCTGTAAGTCTCTGAATGGGCTGGCCCCAGATTACCTGTCTGACCTTATAAAGGTAAATCAACCGTCCAGAGCTCATAGGTCAGGTGATCAGGTGCTCATGGATGTTTCTCCATCTTTCTTAAAAGCTAAGAGATCAAGAAATAATGGTAAATAAACATAGTTAAAGAATTGATGAAAACACAAATACTGTAGAGATTGTGATCATAAACATATGCACTACAGAGATTTAGATTTTTTCAACATTAATGCCAGATTGTTATTTCATATAATTAAATTGGTGCTGTTAAAGGTGCTATGAGGAGAATCTATTTCCGGCGACATTAAGACTCTGCTACCCATGAGCACGCGTGGCAACTGTCGTAATGCTGTGTTCCAGTAACCTCGGAACTGCGAGTGACATCATCTCCGACTTATCGGCGTTCCAGTTGAAGTCGGAAAAAAAAATGCCGATCTAACAGGCTATTGTTAGCTGCTGTAAGCACGCCCTGCGTTGTTGTTCACAAATATCACATGAAGAATTTGATCATCACTATGGCAGCATTTTTGTAAATATAAGTCTAACAATACTATGTATACAGCTGATCTAGAGCGACACACCCCAGTCAGAAGTGCAAATAAATTGATTATTACAGGAGCTAAATAACTGTTCACACTGAGGTTATCCATCTTCGATTGTCAACTCGGGGATGGCGAGGTTTCACAGAGTTCCCAGTAGGAAATTCAGACTTCAGGGGAACGTTCCAGCTGCAGTTTCCTACCTGGAAATTCCTACTTCTGACTACAACTGGAACGCACAAAAGACGTGACTGAAGCCAAAGCGTGTGTTTGTTGTGAAAAATGCAGCTCGGACCCTCCTCAGAACTCTTTGTGTATTCCAGTTGTAGTCAGAAGTCGGAATTTCCCACTTCCGAGTAGGAAATTTTATCTGGAACGCCCCCCGAGGTTGGCATTTCCTACTATAGGAACTCGGGACAATCTCGCCACCCCCGAGTTGACAATCAAAGAAGGCAACCCCCAGTGTGAACAGTTATTTAGCTCCTGTAATAATCAATTTATTTGCACTTCTGACTGGGGTGTGTCGCTCTAGATCAGCTGTATACATAGTATTGTTAGACTTATATTTACAAAAATGCTGCCATAGTGATAATCACATTCTTCATGTGATATTTGTGAACAACAACGCAGGGTGTGCTAAAAACAGCTAACAATAGCCTGGTCCTTTGGCACTTCTTTTTTTCCAACTTCAACTGGAATGCAGATAAGTCGGAGATGACGTCAATCCCGGTTCCCAGTTTCCAGTTCCGAGGTTAATGGAACGCAGAATCTGCATTGCTTTACAACTTCTTTATTCAACAACTTACAGGATGCAAAGCAAGGAGGTAATGTATCTCTTTCTAGTTACAACAAGAAATTTTTGGAAAACTTATTATAGTAGTTGTAGCCGGCTAAATATCGCTACTTACAGCCCGGTGCTCTAAGACGTGTAATATAAATAATAAAATAATATAAATTTGCTCTAGTTTTAATTGTCTTGTTCCCGAAGTTGAGTATCCAGGCCAGTCCAGCCCTGTCCGACCCGACCGGAAGGCTGAGGAATAGCATTTATAGATAGCCTAACCTATTTTGATGCTATAAAACTCATCTTAAAGTGTGTATTTCGATCAGGCATATATCTAAAAGTGAGACTTTTTTGTAATTACTTAGAAACTCCTCACAGTCTCTTTAATATTAAATATAAATGTTTTTTATATGTATTATTTTTCATATTTGATAAAGTCTACTACAAAAAAATGAAAAATATTTTAATATAAGGCAGAAAAATATCCTCAGTTCATGCATCATAATGACAACCATAGTCACAGTGGTTTTAAAATCACCAGTTAACACGGTAACGCTTTGAACCACTACATCATTTCTGCTCGCGTTTCTTTCCCGCTTTGGCGCGCTAGATGGAGCCATTTTACCTCCTGTAGTCAGACACTGACGGACCAAACTCCTCGTTTAAGTCGTTCTTCGTGTAGCAGCCCGTTTCAGTCTGTCAGCGTTAACATGACGCGGTGATGATGACGTCATGCCGTTGCCGCGCTGCTCTGTGGCGCAGCTCACCTGTGAGGAACAGGTGCAGTAAGGCGGTGTCTCCACCGTGAGGGCACCACCCAGTATCTGGGTGCTCTTTTGAGTTTTGGGCGGAGTTTGCTGTCCGGTTGTGGAAAACAGTGTGTGCGGAGAGCAGTGGAGCAGACAGCCTGTGGGTGAGCAGAGGATCTACCTGTGATCAGCAGCGACTCTGGTGTTAATCCACTTTTCTGATTCTTCTGATTCCTTTTCATCATCGGAGACAGAGCCTGAGGCTTCAGGATGACGGACACGCTCTTACCAAACGGCATTAATAAAGGCAGCGGAGGAGACAGCTCGTACTTCAAAAAGGTGAGTTTGTGTCTCTTTCGTAACGCGGACATGGACAGACGAATGTCCCCTCAGACAGTGTCCATGACATCAGTGTTGATGGGAGACATTTCCTCTTCTACTGTCACCGCTCCCTCACCATAAACTTCTGATTCGATACTAAAAACGTACCTCACAGCCAGTCACATTTTAACAAACCTCAATCCAAAAATATTCAAGTTTCATAAGAAATCTGGAAGGACTTATTTTTCCCAATCATTAATGAGATAACCCCGAACCCTTCCCTTACTTTAATACTTTTTTTAAATAATTAATTTAATGAGTGACTGCTAATAGTTCAAACATTTAGACTAACAGAAAAGTAAAATTACTTTCTTATATTTAATCATTCATTTACTTACTGCCAAGGAAGACATTGTTGTTTAATTTATGTTTGTGTATTTATGTTAATTATTTATTTGAACTATATTATGTGATAAATCCCTTTTTTAAAAGATTATTGAGCTTCGTTTCTTGTATAATGACTAAGGATGCACAAAATCGCGTTTTTGTTGGATTTTCTATGAAAATTAAGTTGTTGCTTTCAATGTGACAGTCTGTTTGGGATCTTAACCAAGGAAATCGACATTTAACCTTTGTAAAACATAGGTGTTGCTTTTAAAATGTACCTATGCAGTGATTATGAGTTTAAGTAATATGGTACTTTTGTGTATTTTGCTGATATCACAGAACATATAAGGCATTTATATGGCTGATATGTATGGCTTTTAATATCTGCAGATATTTCAATATTAGCTGATACAGATGTTAAAAGGCCAGTATTTGCTTATACCAATATCAACAGAAAGCTATTACCAATCTTTAAACTCACTAACTCTTTGAGACATGTGCAAGCTCTAGAATTCTCTTATTTACCATTACCATGAGTTGCTCTCTAATGTAGCTCAACATAACATTGTTATGTCATTTAACAAAGTAAGAAACTAACCATATATTACAGTGATTTTTTCCCTTGTCTTTACCGAGTAAATGCTGCATTATCTCCTTGAGCTGTAGTGACAGTAATGTTGGGTAAATTCATTGATGCCAGGACATTTTGATTTATTAGTCAGGTAGAGTCAGAAATTAATCAATCATAACTTTGAACCAATAAAACATATTTTTCTTCTCATTAATGCGAGTTAATAAATATCACTTGACATCTTTATCAATAGATAATGATGTGCTTTACTATAATGTTTTTGGTGAAACTGTAAATTTTATAATTCTTTAAAAACAATAATTATACTGTAGCTTAAAATATTCCAATTAAAGAGCTGTGTATTAACTATGACAGAAACATAAAAATGATATCACCAATGCTATTAATTTAGTGCAGCTGTGGCATAAACCTTACATTAGGTGGTGGTCTGACACATTTGTTAAGCACTGTATGTGAAAGTGTGTTGGGTTCAACATCAGATTCCATCATTTCTACAAACGTAAGTCACAGACAAATTAATTTGGGCTTAACATATCAGTGATATTGTTCAGATGTTTAGTTGCTGTGTCATACCAATTTCAAAGCTGACACGTGGCACAGCTATCTGCTGATTTAGAAAATATTCTTTATTCAGGTTAGTAAAAATGACCTGTTGGTGAAACTGTGACCTGTTTTCATGATCAGACAGGTGGGAAAATATTGGTATTGTGGGAGAATGAAAAGAGATGATCAGAAAAACAGCAGTGTTGGCTGTGATTTCAAACACTGGTTTTGTGTATCACTAATTTATTTAAAGGGGACATATCATGCTTGTTTCTCCTTTTCACTATGCCAGACTAGGATGCCTGTAAAGCATTTCTGCCCTCAGTATAAGTCATTTAGTTCCTTCATTGCCCCACAATAGCATTCTCAAAATCCTCATTTTAGGCCATTATCAAGCTCTCATTGAAACACGAGGATCTCAGACTGACCTACAGTTACCTTGCAACGTCACAGCCCTTTGTGCTCTGATTGGTCAGTTCTATCGGGGGTTGAGCCAGCCTGTCCTTCTTCTTCTACTGTATTTTCCGGCAGGCTCAAAGCAGCGACCGCGTATTGAGTCCCCCTACAGGCCAGAGCTGGTAATGAGTGACTGTGAGCTAGGGAACTATAAACCCCTGCTGGACGAATGTGTTCCTCAGTGACGGTTTTGTGGCTAACGGACATCACAGGGGAGGAAGTGTTTTATCAGATTACTCCAATAAAAAGAAAGGTACCTCGTGATGTCACGACGTTTGAAGTATCGCGAACATCTCGCAATGACCTATTTTCAGAGGCATCAAATCTCGTTCTAGGATATCAGAAAAAATAAATATCTCATTTTTTGAAAATTAAGGGGGTGTAAGGTCTTGTTTTCAAATTTATTATATTATATGTAAGTATTAAATCATGCATCAGCATGATATGTCTCCTTTAAAGGGTAAGAAAGTAAAACCTTATTTACAATTTTCCCCACTCTTTCTTATACCCCCTGTGCTTACCACACAAACGGAAGCTCAAACAAACCTAAAGCTTTATTAGCTGGAGCCTCTGTTGTCGAGAGGAAACTATGTGTTGCCGTTTAGCCCTTTAGAAACCACAGAATAAATCAGAGATAGATTAATTTGGCTGTCTGGAAATAAAAGCCCATTTATCACAAACAGTATGAAAGTGTCCTTCATTAAAATAAAGTAGGTCATGTCTTTAAAACAATCAGCAGCAGAGACTGCAGCTCTGTCACCTCCAGCTGTTACTGTGCTCTCTCCGTGTTTCTCCGAGAGTAGCTGTGTCTCCTGCAGTTTCTGATCGAGGGGCAGGCTGAGAGGGCAGAGACCAAACATCCCATAATTAACATAATCAGCCCCCTGCTGCTGTCAGAGGGGTGATGGTGATAAGGAGCGATACCCCTGGTTAAATTTAGGCCTGATTAGCCTTTTGTATCAGGGCTGGGAGAGTATTTGATGTAGATTGAAGGTAAGAAAATAATGTTTGTTTCTCTGAAGTATATGTTGATCCAGTTAAAAACTAGCATACTTCAGGCTCACTTGAGATTGTTTACCAAGAACCATCTCCATTAAAATGCTTGACCAAAGTATCTTTTTTATTGTCAAAAATACAGGTAAACACCTACAAAAGACATTTCATTGGCAACATTTGGAAAAATGGACTAACTTTGTTGCCCTTCAAAAGCTCCTTCCATTTATCCAAATATTGACCACGTATTTGTTCAATCAGGCTTAGTCTTTCGTTTGGTTTAATGTTTAACAGATGGTTATAAGTTAAATACTCTTTTTTGATACCACAGATCCTTAAATTATGGAGTTTTATCATCAAATTAAAACATTAATTCAACAGTACAGAGACTATGATGAACAGGAGTGTCGCCAATGTTTTGCCCAATTTCTACAGTGTATACAAGTATTGCAAGAAACATCAGTTTCCTCTTTACATAAGTCAGAATCTTAGATTTTTGGTCCATATGGCCCGGCCCTGCTTTGTACCTACCAGTATTTATTGTTGGCAGGCTGGTTTTGATTGTACTATCATTACTGTTAAGATAGTTTCATAGTCCCTGAGATGTGCTTTAATATGTTTATCTTCAGTGGAGGAGCAGTAAGCTGAGGAGAATATCATCAGTGTCTTTGTTGCTGGGGCGGTAAACTCAGGATGCTGTTGAAAACAGTTTTAACTGATGATTAAAATGGTAAATATGTTATCAGGTTATCTAAACAGCTTCCAAGATAAAAGTCCTTCCTGTTGGTATTTGTGAACACCTTGAGGACCTGATTACTCGTCAATCATGACATTTAGCATTAGCATTCAATGAGTCCTAACATTTAAAGAGCTGGGACTCAGGCTACGTTCACACTGCAGGCAGAAGTGGACCAAATATGACTTTATGATTCACATGTGATCACAGTCTGAATGGTACAAATCAGACTCAGACCACTTTCATATGTGGTCCTGCTCTAGTTGCATGTCTAATGTTTCTCAAAGCGACCTCATTCTGAATGGTCATGTCATATTTCATTTGACTTTTACGTTATTGAAGTGAGGCAGACGTCACAAATCTGCTCCGGAGGAGGTGGGACATGGCAAGATCCAATGTAAACGGTTATGGATGAACTCTTTAAACTCCGGACACTTCAGCTCAGACTCAAATCTGCACAGACCCCTGTCCACAAAAGGCAATCATTAAATGTGTTCTCTTTTTCTCAATCTGCTTCTTCTCCTTCTAACTTAATCCGAATTGTGTCGGCTCCAATTGCACAACAACTTCAAAACTGATACACACACGCTAACGTGTAGCATCCATATTTACTACTTTCATAAACACAACGTGCTGCGAGTGACGTCACATGAAATAACTGAACTGTACCCGCCAACAGTAGTGTAGCTTACCTGCAATTGCAGGTTGTTCTACTTAAGGTGCAGCGCTGCTTAAAGCCCTTTCAGTCCCATCCAGATCCTGTATAAACTGTCACAGTATTATTACAGAAGAACCGATCGATCAGCACAGCCAGACTGTGTTTGGATGCGTCCCCTGTGTTGTGTTCTCTTGCTGTTCAAAGACACTCTAAAAACACTGAGACTGAGTTGTTGTGGAGTCAGTTTCAGTGTCTTGAGGTGTTGATGTTGGCGCTTTATTGGAATGGTTTTGTGAAACTACACTGTGTTGAAAGTCTAAGACAGTAGACAGTGTCCAAGGGTTTGTCTAAAATTTTCTGGTCACTGAAAAGATTAACTACTCCAACACTGAGTTCTCAGGACTTATTTTGGTTGCTGTGGTATTGGAGCAGCTTTCCTTGTTGCTTGATTTTATGAGTATGGAGTAAAAGTTTAAAAGTCTTGTGTTGTGACAGCCCTCCAGACTCCGAGAAAAACAGTGATTGAGTGATAACCATCTGTGTTTTACTGTTCCCTGTCTGCCATGCTATGGTCCATGTGTTAGTGTTCCCCACTTGACTGTTTTTATAGACAAGCTTGTTTAGATGGGCATCTGAACAGAGCCTTTGTGCCTTTCAATCCCTGCGAATCCCCCTCTGAACGCTGTCTGGATTTAGGTTTTGTGCTGCACTTCCTGTGTCTATAAAAAGGTCAGTGGGAGCCAGAGTGGAGCTCTGTCACAGGGCGGGAAATAGTACTGAAGGGCCTGATAAGTAATTCACAGAACATCCAACAAATCAAACTTATTGGTCACTCTGATGCTCCTTTGTCCTCTGTTGAAGCTCAGGAGCTTTAACTTCCTTTGCAGAAGCCCTCTTCTAAATGACAAAGCTTGCACATTCACTGAAACCACAGAGCAATGAGCTCAGCTCATTTTGTCATGTTAAAAAAATTTGCAATTTGGAAACTACGGGTCAAATTTTAACTGAGAGGAGCAAAGCTGATCTTTTCATCCATGTTTCGAGCTCTACTTTCCCCTGGGTGAAAATGAGTTTAATGATTTACAAGGCCTCAGTACAAGGCTTCGCTGATGCTCTGGGGAGCTGCTGTGGTTCAGGGCTTCTTTCCCAGCCCTCCACTGTTTCACTTCCAGCTGGCTGAAGTACGACTGAATGGTTGCACGATGGAAAGATGGCAGGACAAAAAGCCGAATAGGCATGTTTCTTCTCCTCTTCCTCCTCGACCGACGAGAGCATTGACGTAGAACCTGGCCCGAGGCCGTCCTGCAGCCAGACCACAGACACAAATTGACAACATGTGTCCTGCTGCACCAACCACACAACTTCTTTTGACTTATAGAAACACTTCGAATCTCTCAGCAGGGTTTGTTTTAGAGAAAGGCCAATGAGAGACACAGCTGTGATTACAGTGTGTTTTTAGTCATTCACATTATTTCAGTTCTTCATTGCTTTAATAGATTTATCAAAGTGTCACTAGCACAGTGAGGTCTGATTTAAAGGTACAAAATGTCAATTTTATTTAAATGATCAAACCTTTGTAATTCCTATTTTAGGCAGCTCTTGATTTGCATTTTTCCTCGGGTAATTCCCACAGTTTTATAAGCCAAATCTTTTGCCTTTTATGATTGATTAGCCAACTAAAAAAATCAAATTTGGACAACAAATTTGTGGCCATCAAGTGAACAAATTGGCATGACAAATCCCTTGTGCTTTTTAACCAGGTAAAACTATATTTGATCTATGACAAAGATGCCCACCATTTTATTTTAAAGTGGTATTTTCAACCAAAAATTAAGATGTACATAGTCTGCTTCAGGATTTATTTGCACATAATCAACTCAACCTCACATATTTAGTGCAGGCATGTAAGTGTTAACCTGCAAGGAGAACAGAGGGCTGGTGGTGCTAGCAGTCGTAATGTCAGCCTTACTGAAAACCAGCTTTACTTGTTAGTCAACTGATGCCAACGAAGTGGTGCTCAATTTGGATTTATTTTCTAAATATTTCTTTAGTTTCTGAAGACAGGACCAATCAAAGTTCTGTTCAATTGGATTTGAAAGCATCTATGCAAACATCCGTCACCAATTTGCATGCAAATGCACTGCAAATGGTGCGTTCCATTTACCGAAGCTCACGTGTCTGGGCTGTGAATGATACCAGTTGACCGCATTCTAGTCACAAACTTGTAAAATCAAGGTCACAGAAGAGTTTCCAAGTTGAAGTTCCAACTAAATGAGGCCTTTTGGGTGAGGCACCTGACTGGCATCTCATAATGTTAGACTGCCGAGATCAAATAGAAAGCACCACAACACCACCTGCAGTGGATCCCATCACTTTCCGTTGTGCCCGATCTTTGCCATCACAAAGTTGCTTAAGGAGCAAAGTAGTGATTTTTCCAAATACATCAATCAATCTTTATTTTAATAGGACCAATTCATAACAAGTGCTATGTCAAGACGCATTACAATAGAGCAGACTGAAGTCATGCTCATCATTTTATAGATACACATATTTGCATATGTACATATAAACATTAATAAAATATACATATACACATAAACATGAATGTAGAACTGAACCAACCTACAGTGCAGTGTGATTGTAGAAGGTTTACAGGAACAATAGCAAGAAAAAAAAACCCTGTTTCGCAGTTGGAGATCATCCAAACATATGAATGGCATGCTAATGCACTTCATACAAGTGCAAACACAGAAATCAGTAATATTTCTCTGCTCTTGAATTAAAATTCTGATTCTCCCATTTCATATTAAAAAGATAAGAACAACTAAGGAACAACTAATTTATCTTTTTTTCAAAGCTCAAATAAAGGATCAAAGTTTGGAGTCATAACTTCAACTTTTATCAGTTTGAAATGTCCTCATCCATGACCTTAAACTTACCATGTGACTCTACAAACACTTCCTTCATGGGGTAAATGTCTTCTTGGACACCTGTAAACTCTGGAATAGGGAAATGAGTGGCACATTTGCATGTTAAATATTTTTGTAGGGTAAACAAGACTCCTCAGAGCCACACCTTCTGAACATCTGCCTGAACTGAATAACGTAAGTAAACATTATCTGTCCTCAATGGAGCTGGGCTAACATAATAAATAGTGATCATCACACATAACAGTGACTTGTACTGAAGCATAACACTTTGTTATAAATACAGTAGGAGGAAGAAGCTCATACACTCAGTGGCCACTTCAGCAGATACACTGTGCTAGAATCAGGTAGACCTTCTTCTGCTTTCAGACCTGCCCCCTTTCTTTGTTTTGGTCCATATTGACATGATGGTATTTGCTGGCTGCCTATGGTAATGTGAATCTCCTGTTTTACATCATCCCAAAGGTGCTCTGTTTGATTGGGTTCAGGTGACTGTGGAGGCCACTGCTATATTGTGAACTCATTGTCATGTTCAAAAAAGTAATTGAGGTGATTTGACCTGTTTGGCGTGGCTGGGATCAGCCATCAGAGGATGGGCACACTGTGGTCATGAAGGGATGGACATTGTCAGTAACTATACTCAGGAAGGCTGTGGTGTTAAAGCCAATGATCATGAGGCCCAAAATGTGCCTTGAAATATCCTCCAGATCACTGCACCACAACCACCAGCCTGAACTGTCAGTTTAAGGCAGGATGGATCCATGCTGTTTGTTGTTTACACCAATTCTGACTCACCAGGAAACATCTTTCCAGTCTGCTTTCCTTGAGTTCTGTCAAGAAAACGCAAATAGTAGCCTGATTTTCTTCTACATACTTTGTTTGTGACAGGTGTTTGAGTCACTGTTGTCTATCTGTCCTGTCAAACCACTCTGGACATTCTTCCAGAGGGCTGCTACTCACTGAATATTTTCTCTTCAACAGGATATTGCACATTTTTTATTTTACTTATTTTTCCTTCAGAAGGAGGTTGATATAGTTTAAAGATTCTGCAATTCTGAACCTGCTTTCTTAATTGTTTCACTTAATTTTGACGCACTTGTCTATTTGATGTCTTTTCTTATATTCTGCTATACGATGTAGAAACAGATTTCCCCTTGCCATGCATTTGCCTGATAAAGTGGCAGTGAGTTGTAAAGACATACCCCCAAAGTTATCCTCATTACTGTTTTGTTTAAGACTTTACATGCTTTGTGTTTAATGTGTAAAATTGATTGTTGATAAAGTAAAATGTTCCCTTCAACATGAACAGGTTGTAGAAGTTGTGGTGTTTGGAGGGTCTTCCTGAGTCGAGCATGCAGGCTTAAATGCCCAGTTGCCATCGTTGCCTTGGTTAGTTTCCAGTCTAAATCACCAGCTACATAAACCAACCTGCCCATGAACAATGGCTCTACATTTCCTGTACAAAGCTTTGGTTATACAACAGTTGAGTCGTTTACCATCTGATGAGTATGAATATGGACAGGACAATGTCTGCATTTGGTACTAATGAAGGATTTGCACTCTCAGGGAGAAAGGCTGCTGTGTTTCTAGGGCTTCAGCTCTCTGAGTGGTTCAGTGGGTTACTCAAGGTCACAGTAACAGAGGCGCTATCAGGGGTTCACTGCCATGGTCAGCTTTGGGTTACTCCAAGTCTGAGATGTGGAGTCTCAGAGAAACAGGCCCTCTTATTATCGTACCTCTTGTGATATGTCATTGAATTGAGAAAGTTTAGTTGGATGTGCAAGCAAACCAACATTATGTTATCTTAAAATGATGCTTTTGATTTATAAAAGTGGAAATTCAGTGATTAGGAGGAACATGAGCAACATTTGTACACTCTGACAGAATTTCAGCTTAAATGTGTGATCTTCTCCGCCTGAATGTGCGGCCAAAATGTCAGATGTAAATATCAGCCTTTTTAGTCAGTATGGTCACACCACTAAATTTTGAACTTTAAGTGTGGTAATCTTGCAGTCACAACACTACAAATTCCTCTTTTAACAATAAATAATGTAAAAAATATGAGCACTTGGAGCCAAATGTTCAGAACATGACCGTTGAGAGTGACAAAGACGCATCTGCATACAGGCTTTGACTTTTAGTTTTGATGGATCCATTCTCCCTCTTTTAGCTTTCGTATTTTTTGATACTGTTAAACAATAAATCTTTGTACAGTAACTACAGTCAGGCAGCAAAAAAATGGATTTAGTGTGCAAATACATAAGGCTTATTTTATATAAAATTGGTTGAACGTTATTAATCCCATTTGGAAACTTCCCCAGGAGAAATATGATTCCAATAGCATTTTAAAAGTAGATAAAAAGATCAATAAAAAAACGATATAAATAAAAATAAATAGATAAAATATTGTATACTTTAATAATATCTTTTAGGTGTACTACATGCACATGCTAGATCAGTCCATATTTCAGGCTGTTTATCATTTGTTGGAATGGTTGGAAAAATCCCCACACTACTGGTTGTGTTATTTTAACTCTTCTGTACATTTCAATGAAGATTTAGCTATTTCCTAAATACACACGTGATAATGAGTGATTAATCCAACAGACCCCTCTGGTATCTTGTTACACAGTTTGCTGATGTCATGAAGTCACAGTAGTTGTTACCACCTTGGTGCATTTAATGACTATATGACATTAGTGTCTCGGTGGAGTCCTGACTCATCCTGAAGCATCCTCTCGTGAGGACCACACCAGTATTTACTCTCCCTTAGCTCACCTGTACTTTTACGCGTTTCCAGCACATCAGTTCAAGCAGAACACACGACTCTTACCCTCACACGTGTACCTCTGACACAGGTGAACATTTCAAACTTTGCTCTGACGCATGCTCTGCTGTTTTCTTGAAAGTTATATCCCCTCATGAACAAATACATAATTATTATTTAAATCTGTGGTAAACATCAGGTATAATATAAGTGCACAGAGTGACAACAACATCACATAAACTTCATCTGTAAAAGTAGGGATGCATGATTCTGGAGTTCTTGCAGATTGAGATGTGTGGACATGTAATATGTCACATCACAGGTGAAGTGTCTTTTAGCAGCAGCAACTTTTGCCCTTTTAAGAGGAACAGACAACGCTGCAACAATGTGTTGATGCAGTGCATGCTTCTTTTTATTTCCTAACAAAGTCAATATTTGGGAAAACTCTACAAACGTAAAACATTTTCACATCTAAAAATTCTTTTTTCCAAGAGTCTGCACTGACATAAATGTAATCAGAAGTAAAGCCATTGTTGGAGATAGTGATGTACTGATTGTAAAAATCAGTGCCGGTGTTGAGTCTGATATCTGAAATATTGATCCCACCGATGCAGATGCTGGGGTTTTGAAATCACTTATTTTGGTTAAACTCTCCCCAAACCCTGAAACTGGGCTGCCATGACATTAATTTTTCACTTCATGATTATTTTGGCCAAAGCACATCACAGAAACGTGTTTGTTAAATATAGAGGACATTAAAAAAAAAAAAAAACAACATACTAAACATACCAAAATTAAGCTACAGCTTTATTTTTGTCTCTGCATTGGTTTTAACATTATTTAAAGGTGCAAAAAGAAGTGAAGACACTCCAACCGTACTGTGCAAACATGTTCATGAAAGTGGTAACAAATATGCAGTGATGATAACAGCAAATAAAAATAATAGAACAGGGTATTTATTATCTAATTTTGTTGATTTTGCTTTTGCTTTCTGCAGTAATATGACATCACAATATTACAAATTTGTGTTTAAAAATGTCTTTTTAAGGCACTACAACTCCATCTCACCCTTAAAAACAAGCCCATATTTTTACAAGCAGCGTAGGTCAGTGTAAAAATCTGATATACTTTTTTTCTCTGATTTCAGTTCAAGTCTGGATATGAAACTGATTCAGTGGTTCCTTTATCTCCAGAGGTGGTTATTTTTTGTGCCTCTAACTCTGATACTTTCAAAATAAAGGTATTCCTCCATAATTACAAATTCAGAGTTTTAATGTGAAAATCTTTTCAAAGTCTCATGTTTACATAGAACTTCACGTGTAAGAGTCAACTCTCAAGTGATCAGACCTGCAGTGATTTGTTTAGTAGCTTTGTTGGAATATTTTGACCTTGAACAAATAGAGTTATCGCTTTAACTGTTATCTCAGCTGCTGTTTTAGCCATTTTCAACTCAAATAAAATGGTTGCAGCCTCGAATCAAGCTAATCCACATCAGTGTATCCCAGCACATAGCCCAAAAAAGCTAAAAATGAAAAACCATGCTAGGGGTGAATGGAAATATTTGACTGTGCCACTGGAACACCTCGTCTGTAATTTTTCATTATTTAAAACTGTCCATTTAAATGTGAGGATCGGCTCTCGCACACTGTTTGGCTTCAGAGTCAATCTTCTGGTCTCTATCTTCATGTTTGAATTGACTTTTTTTTCTCCTTTGCACCTGTCACTTGAATTAGATGTACGAAGTACTTCCACATTTTGATGATTTGAAACAGTAATTACACAAAGCTGGGTGCTTCAGACTTTGTGTGTTTATTGTGATCATATTAAAAAGGGCTTTAAATGTTTTCTAAACACAAAGTCATTTATTCTATTGTTGTCGCCTATCCCTGAAATCTAATTTGATCAGTTTTCAAGCATACATACCAATATTTAAAGAGATTCAAGCTGCTCCAGGCGCCCGGCTGCACCTTGTGTTTCCAGTTTTAATGACTCGACAGTTTGAACACTAATTTTCACCCACAAATTCAAACTAATATATGAATATCAAGGATAAAGTGAGAGCTCTAACTTGGTCTTAATATTTCAAATAGATTGTCCTCAGGTCTGTAAGCATATTATTGTGAGTGATTTATATTAACAATCTTATTATCGAGCATAAGGCTGAGCATGTTTTTTTTTATTTTATTCACTCTGTCTCAACAGCAAATTAAGTCACAGGAAACATATACTTTTATTATGATGCAGCATTAAATTGACCACAACATAATGCCTTACCAATGCCTTTTTTTAAAAGTATCCACATATCTACCTTGTGAATGAGGTATCGTGTAAGGCCACTGCTCTGCTGATTAATGATGATGAGGTTGTTCTTCGGGATCCGGGCCATCTCTCAGGAATGCAAACAGTTTCATTTCAAACTACAAACACAACAGACACAACGGGCACAATGTACTGCTGTCACTGCTATGGTAACTATCAACCTGGAGCCACTCCCTGCTGCCTTTGTAAAAACACAATTCATATTTGAGGTAATGGCTGACGTGATGGCACACTGTTCAAGACCACACCCTGCAGTGTGTCCTTCCCCTGTTTTGACAATGCTTCAAGCCACATTCAGCCCAGGCCCGCCCTTTGATTGCTCTGACACACATTGATTGACAAATTAGCAAGCTTTTTATTTCTATGAGTAGTTAATCATTACACTTTTAGTCCGCTGAAGTGTTTAAACAGAAAAACCCAGTCATTCCAGTGGAGTCACCATGAGCAATACTACAAAGTAAAAACAGGCTGAAGACCTTGAGCTCGGTCATGCCGTGCTGACTTTAGGAGTATGACGTCCCTCCCTCCACCTGTGATCATCTTAAATCTGAAGATTTCATGCATGAAACCATAAAACATGACTCAGATGTTGTATATAAGACTCAACAATGATGTGTTGCTGATTGATTGTTAAATGTGTAAAATCATTTAAGAAGTAGGTGATGGATGATGAGAAAAATCAATAAATCTTTATTTGTAGAATTCATTACAAGTGTTATCTCAAGACACTTTACAATAGAGCATAAAGCTCTTCATTTTATGGATACACATATATGCATAGATACATACAAAAATACACATATACATATATATACACATATATACATCCAACACTCAACATGAATCCATATAGCCAATCGTGAATCCCTCCATCATGGCGGCAAGAAAAAACCTTCTGTTAAGCAGCAGGAAATCTTGAATGTGGATCCCAGTCTCATGATGAACAGCAAATCCACACAATGCTGTGTTGGGTGTGAGGGCAAAGGAAGGGAGGTAAGAGGAGACAAGTGGACTAAAGTAAGAACTAAAGTTAGTGACAGATCCATGAACCATAGACCTGTCGTCTGATTTATTAGAGGTTAGCCTCTTGAGATGCTACATCTGGTTTTCAGGAGGGTCCTCATGTCTGAATGGTTGTGGTGATCATTTTATAGAAGTATAACCAATGATATTCTTACTGAAAATAAGAATTTACGGTAGTGACGAACTCATGGGCGCCCAGACCACAAGTGCATCCCTACCATATTTTTTTCCGTTAAGTATAAATCTATAAAAGGACTCTTGAGATGTGACATCCCATTTTCAAGAGGGACCCCACGACTATGTGGTGCTGAATTTAGATACTATAGATGTATAAACCATGGATATGGAGATCATGCTAATATCTACATTAATGAAATGGGAATGAAATGTTCCTAATGAAATGGCCAAATATGTGTCATGTCTGTAATTTGTAGTTATTGAGGCTTCGTGGCTCCACAGCAGCAGGAAGTCTCCACCAAGGATCCCAGGCCACCTACAAGACAAGAGCCAGAGACGAGTACAGGAGCAAACAAAAGGGGCAAAGGCAGATGTGGAGAGAGAGTGAGAGAGAGAGAGAGCCCAATGTGCCAGATCCCCCCAGTCTAAGCCTATTGCATTTTAACTATCAGTCTAATTTATGGGCTAATTTATGGACTATAAGCTGGTCCCTAACTGAAAGCTTTATCAAAGAAGAATGTTTTAAGTCTGGCCTTAAAAAACAAACAATAAGTCTCTGGCAAGATGTGGCCAACACTTCATAAGCATTTCAAGGAATTTTTTTGTATGTAATACATCAATTTGAATGATAAGGCAGCAGATAGAGTTGGAAATCAGGGAGTGAGAGAGTGAGGAATTTGTGGGAAAGGAGCCACAGGCCAGGCTTGAACCCTGGCCTGTCACTTCGAGGACATCAGCTTCAGTACGTGAGGCTGGCACAATAACTATTGAGCCGCCTGCGCCCCTTCCCATGCTCTTTTGTCATCAGTTCAAGATTCCTCAATAAGTCCTTCGAGTGCTCATATAATTTTAATTATAAACAAGGAAAGTGAGAGGAGGTGATGAATCCAACTAAAACTGTTTGCCCTCAAGTGTTTGGTCTCAAAGCCAGTTACGTGTTTAAATCTCTCTGGAAGGCTCTGTTGTCTAAGGGTGTTTTCACACTTGTGCTGTGGTTTGGTGAAAAGAACTTGAGGGTGTTTGCGAAGTTCGTGCTGCATGTTTGCACTTGTGTGAGAGCTGTCAAACCCTAGTGAGGACCAAACAACTGGACAGACCAGAGAGAAAGTGGGTCTCTGCCTGCTTTTATTTGGGCTCTGGGTGGTTTGTTTGTGTTGAGAATGAGGAAAGATAGCAGATAGCATCGTGCTTTTGTGGATCATTGTTTTGGTTTCTCTTTTCAAAAAATCTCTTGGAGGCTGAAATTTTGACTTGTTTTGAAATTTGGACCAGGATTTTCATGGTCTTATCGCAGTGATTTAAAGGAAAAGAGAAACTGATCACAACATTGATGTATTTATGCCTCTGTGTTGGAGACAGCAAAGGTCAGGGGACTATGTTTTCAGCAGGGTTGCACTAAATTGGCTTTTTGCAGATGTTTGATCTGCCTATATTTCAAAACTTATCATCTTCTGTACATTAGCAGTGCTGATAGACACACAATTTTTTGTGGAGACCTCAAAGTCCTTTCTATAAGAGAACAGACTGATTCCTTAGTTGTCACAGTCTATTTTTGTTAAAACTAATGAGAAATAAATTAAACATTTGATTTGATTTGATTAATATTTTAACTTTGTTGGTCTTTAAATGTAGACACTCAGTGATGATAGGGTGAAGCATTTTTATGTAATGGTACATTGTGTTTAGCTAATATATGTAGCTGTTATGGCCACCCTGTCATTGAATATCAACTAATTTTTATTATGCCAATAATGATAATTGGTTTTATAAACTCTTATCTGCTGATACCACAGTTGGCACGGAAACTGTTGGAATATCATCAACGTCCTTAGTTTTCATATTATTCTTCTGCACATCTAGATCATGACTGAAAAACAAGGTGGTAAGATTTTAGAGGGGCAAGTTCTTAGTCCCAAAGCAGGGATGGTCAGCTTTTGTACCCAATATGGCCACATTATTGTTATTCTCAGCTTGAGGACAATCAGTAAAATTAGAGGATGCTATAAATAAAGTAGTCATAAACTACAGTCAGTGACCATAAAAGTCAATCACTGGCCTTCATGTGAATTTACACTTATATTTTCAACCCCAAAACCAAAGAGTAAAGCTGTTTCTGTCAAGCTAAATGTGGGATTAAAGCCAATGTAAAGTAATTTTTCAATTTGACAAAGTAGTTCAAATCTTGATAAGTTATTTTGTCTTAAAGGATAAGTTTGGTTTGTACAGCTTTCACATTGTTTATAGAATGAAGTAGAACAATATACTCACCCAGAAGGCTTTCCTGATCCAAACAGTGCTTCAGGAGATATTTAGATCCAAAATTGAGCGGTGGACATCCATATAATGGTAGCACACGGGGCATGTACAGTGCCGCTCCTAAAACTGTATTAATCGTCCAAAAACTCATTAGTTTCACCAATATTTCATCATGCTCACGCTACTCTTCCAAGACAGTCCGGAGTCGCTCCACCCATGTTTTCTTGACTGTGTTGACCTCTGAACTGAAACTGCTCTCTGGCCAGCCGTTCTTCTCTTTGCCTCCGCATCCTCCTTTCGATGAGCTCCTCATCTGTAAACTCTGGCTCGAAACTGTAAGGACACCCATCATATTCAAAGTTCTCGTCCACAACAACTTCATCCGATAGATTTTGGTCCATTTTGCACAAAAAGAAGAAAGTTGTTGAGTAGCCGGCGGTCTTCCCCTGAAACAATGAGCCGTACTGCGCATGCGCAGCAGGCGTAAAGAAAGTTTTCAATTCAGAGGTCAGCACAGTCACAAAAACATGGGTGGAGCGACTCTGGACTGTCGTGGAGGAGTAGCGTGAGCAGACCACGATGAAATATTGGTGAAACTAATGAGTTTTTGGATGTCCGCCACTCGATTTTGGATCTAAATATCTCCTGAAGCACTGTTTGGATCAGGAAAGCCTTCTACGTGAGTATATTGTTCTACTTCATTCCATAAACAATGTGAAAGCTGTAGAAGCCGAACTTATCCTTTAAGTTGCTATATTTAACAGTCACCTGGCCAAGGTAGTGGTTATAATCATTTAAGTTGCTGCCAATTATTCTAGTTCATTCCTCGCATTTTTTCCCTGTGAAAGTATTGACAGTGCTTCAGAAAAGACCTTTCCTGAAACCATGAAATGACATAATATCTGCTATTTCCTAAATAAAACTGTTATTAGAGACTTCAGTAGAAATATTTAAATTTTAGAATCAGACTAAAATATTTCATGGCAGATTTTTTTTTAATCTTAATACATATATGTATGTATGTATATATATATATATATATATATTTTTTTTTTTTTTAAATCTTAATAGAAATTATAGTTTTCCTGTTGGGCCACATGGAGTTAGGCTAAGGCCACTCCTGAAGCCTCTTGATCATGTCTTGCTTGTGGAGTTAGTATGCAAACAATTCTTAAAAGGGTTTGTCTGACAAACTTGCAAAAACATATTTTTTGACTTTATAATTAACTAATTAAATTTAGGTTGGATGGTCAGATGTTGAGTGGCCCCCCACTGTAAATCACGTTATGACAGTTGCACCTCCACGCGGCCTTAAACCACACGCAATAGTTTTTGTCTCCTTGCAAACCAGAATCGGTCTCCTAACAGGTCTTTTTAACACAAATTCTAAAGCCAAATGTCCTGCTGACCTCCCAGTCCGATCAGTGACCTCAGCCTAAAAGTTTCTGATGTTTAGGGTGGTAACACAAACTGGTTTTACTGAGCGGACTGGTCTGCATGCTGTGTTTTTGTTACTCTCAGAAGTATGGCGCAGACACACCTCTGCTGTGAGTCAGTCAGTGTGAATGTCTCAGACCAGTTTGTCTGTTCTGCCGTCAGCTACAGTGTGTTGATTTAGTGAGGCTGTGGTTGTGATAGGGACGGGGACACTTAGTGCAGCCTCTCGCATGACAGGACATCAGCTGTAAATACTGAGAGAGCATGAGAGACTCACTGCATCAAGCTCTGCATGCTCGACAGTGACATTTACTGTATCACCAGCATTCAGAGATAATGTAAAAATTCACACTGTCGGAAAGATCTGGAATTTAGAGCAACTTTAGTTGACCATAGACGCAAAGATTTCAGCTTCATTGACATGAAGCTCAAGCTTCATGTCAATGAATATATATATATACATATATACATATATAAATATATATACACACACACACATATATATGTGTGTATATATATATACATACACATATACACATATATATATATATATATATATATATATATATATAGATATATAGATATATAGATAGATATAGATATATACATATACATATATATCTATATATATATATATATATATATATATATATATATATATATATATACATACACATATACTTTTGTTGAGAGGATCACTTCTTGTTGCTGTATGGTCATGTATTGAATTTCATGACACAGCAGCCCCTAACTGTAATGTTACAGGAATGTCTTCTGCTGTCATCATGTCCTATGGCTTTGTCTGAGGTTGTAAGTCATAACCATGTCGGGAATTTTTCAGACTCTTCTACTGAAACAGCAACTATGTTAAGATAGTCTAAAAAACAAAAAAACATCTTTGGGAAGGTATATGGACTCTGAACCAAGCTTCAAACTATAAAACATGTTTTTTCTGATTTTAACTGGAACGCTGATAACTCTGAGATGATGTCACTCCCATTTCCGAGATTACTGGAACGCAGCATTACGACAGTCGCCGCGCGGGCTCATGGGTAGCAGAGTCTTTTACGTTGCCGGAAACAGATTCTCCTCACAGTCCCTTTAAGCCTTTTTTAAAAGATAATATTACTTTACCATAACTATGAGGCTTCTAGAGCACCATTATTATGCTAGTGGTCTCACATTCAGCATCATAGATCTCATTACCTCAGCTGTTTTATTCTTTTCCCCATAGGATCCTAGGACTCCCGTTAGCTTGTTGTCCACCAATGTCACACATACTTCAATGATGATGAAGCTCAAACTTTTATAGGAAAATGACTAGCATGTGAATATAGTCACTTGTTTACAGTTTATTCATTGTTCATAGGGTTAAAGCTGGGGTTGGCGATTTTGGAAAACTAGCATGAATTTGAAAGTAGCATCTCCTCAGGGCTCCGCCTAACGGGAGCATGCCGGGAAAATGCATGCGCAGTAGGCACGCAGAATGACGACGGGATTTGATTGGTTTAAAAACAGGTATCCCGGCATTATTTATTGGTTGGGGTTTTCCCTGTTTAACTCCTGCTGTAGATAGCGGATATTTTTCGCTCTATTTTAAGAACACATTGTGAGTTGATTACCATCGGGTCATAAAGACCATTTTAAAGGAGTACTCCGACTATTTTGGACCCACGCCCTTTCCCTATCATTGACAGAGAGAGACAAGCTCAAAAATACCTTTTTTGTGTCTCTGCGTCCAGTGGCTGGCTCCCAGCTGTTAGCTCCGTACGTAGCTTAGCTCAATGGCTGGAAGTCAATAGGAGTCAGAGCCGGACTGACAAAAGTGGACAAAATACTCCTTGCAGTGAACCAGTGGAGGGCGTATTAGCAGGTGAAGTAAATCCAAATGGTTACAAAACATTTTAAAAGACGTGTTTTCTTTCTTAAATCCGTTAAAATAACGTTTTGATAAACACAGAACTGCGCATGCGCCGAGCTCCGCGGACCGGAAGTAGGAGCCGGACTGAGTACTGCGCATGCGCAGGTCCGTGTGTGTATCAAAACGTTATTTTAATGGATTTAAAAAAGAAAACGCGTCTTTTAAAATGTTTTATAACCATCCTGATTTACTTAAGGTGCTAATAAGCCAACTCGTTTTCTTTCTTAAATCCGTTAAAACAACGTTTTGATAGACACAGACCTGCGCATGCGCCGTGCTCCACGGACCGGAAGTAGCAGCGTGACTGACGAAAGTGGACAAAATACTCCTTACAATGGTCCAGAGGATGGCTTATTAGCACCTAAAGTAAGTCAGGATGGTTATAAAACATTTTAAAAGGCGTGTTTTCTTTTTAAATCCGTTAAAATAACGTTTTGATACACACATGGACCTGCGCATGCGCAGTACTCCGCGGACCGGAAGTAGCAACCGGACTGACGAAAGTGGACAAAATACTCCTTACAATGGTCCAGAGGATGGCTTATTAGCACCTAAAGTAAATCAGAATGGTAATAAAACATTTTAAAAGACGCGTTTTCTTTTTTAAATCCATTAAAATAACGTTTTGATACACACACGGACCTGCGCATGCGCAGTACTCAGTCCGGCTCCTGCTTCCGGTCCGCGGAGCTCTGCGCATGCGCAGTTCTTTGTTTATCAAAACGTTATTTTAACGGATTTAAGAAAGAAACACGTCTTTTAAAATGTTTTATAACCATTTGGATTTACTTCACCTGCTAATACGCCCTCCACTGGTCCACTGCAAGGAGTATTTTGTCCACTTTTGTCAGTCCGGCTCTGACTCCTATTGACTTCCAGCCATTGAGCTAAGCTACGTACGGAGCTAACAGCTGGGAGCCAGCCACCTGACGCAGAGACACAAAAAAGGTATTTTTGAGCTTGTCTCACTCTGTCAATGATAGGGAAAGGGCGTGGGTCCAAAATAGTCGGAGTACTCCTTTAACCAGTATTACAAAAAGTGAATCTAAATCAAATCACCAACCCCAGCTTTAAGTAAAGTCAATTCTCAAATTTTCAAGTGAATAAAAATCTTTTCTTAATGTTGGAATTTTTAATGTGTTCATGATTATCAGATGTAAACGATAACAAAATGTGCCTAAATGCCAGAGTTAGCTCTAATCGTATGGTGGCAATGGGTCAAGGAAGACAAAGTCCACACCAGAATGTGTTTAGTGAGGATTATTGCCATAAGTGTGACGATATGTGAACTTAGCCCTTTATCAAACAAGAGTTTGAGAGCAAATAAATATTTTATTATACCTTAGCACCAGGGATGGTCAAGGCCGAAGGAATTATATTTTCAATTGTTTGCTTAAACTTGCGTAAAACTTTTTTAAATCTTTCTGTCTACTCAGAGCTTTAACACTGTAGGTCACATCTACCCACTCACACCCATTTACCCCACATTTACTCATCGATAGTTCAGAGTTTCTATTCAAGCCGTCCAGCAGTGTTAGCTAACACATCCATGCCCTGTCGTGCTTGTTAACACCACTGTTGCAGCAGTGGGGTCAAGTGTCTTGCCCAAGGACACATTGACAAATGGCAGCCCTAACTTGCTTTTGGCCCATTCCTTGCAGACAATCATATACACACGGAAATTGAAAATTGCACCACTGATGGCATATGATGATGACATATGATGATCATGATTACTTCCCCATCTACTTTGTTGTCTTTCATGCTGACCGCCTCTCGTGAGGGCTTGATATTATGGTATTTGAAGACATTCAGAAACTAGAAAAGCACTCAGAGAGCGCAGACCTCCACCAAGCATCACAGTTCCCACAAAGAAACCTTTGAACAATTCCTGGATCCAGACGGTGATCCGGATCAACACCAAAATTGAATCACTTCTTCCTTTTCCCATGCTGAACATTTCCTGAACATTTAATCAAAATCCATCCATTACTTTTTGAGTTATTTTGTTCACAGACAGACATTTGACAGACAAACAAACAAACTCTCCCGAAAACACAACCTCCTTTGCAGAGGTAACAAGTGAGAGAAATTGACAAGGTAATTGTACCAGATAAGTTCAAGTTATATCTGTTCCATTGAAGAGTTTTAAAGAGTACTGTTGAGAACATGTTTTGTTGTCTCCATCCAGCCATCATTATATTAGTTGCTTGATGTTATTATTTGGTAAGACGTGGAAGTAAGTGGGAGAAATTGATAAGGGAATTTTTACAAATCAGGGTAAATAATACTTACAGATCCTACCACTTGAAGTCTCTCCCCTCCCAGTCAGCTTCCTGCCGAGGTCCAGCTAGTTTCCTAACAGAAAGCCATTAGGCTATCTCTGCCACAATTCCACAGAAGTATCTGTCCACAGCCCAGTTTTTTCCCTGGTTGGTCAAGTAGCTACGAAATCAGCAGAGAACAAACTTGAGGCCACAAATTCTCACAAGTATTGCCTAAAGTTAACAGTTTTATCTGTCAGGGTGGGCAGGCCCATTATAGACCAGTCAAGACCCTACCAGGGAAAGTTGGGAAAGTTTCAAGTTGCTCAGAAAAGTTCAAACCAGTCCGTATTGGAACAAGGAACAAAATGGGACAAAAATCCGCCATGATGAAAAATGGGATTTTTGTGAGTAGCTACTGAACTAAAATAGATATCATTATGAATCCCATTGCTCATGGTATGTTTTCATGGTCAGAAAATCTAAATATTTAGATGAAATAAAGGTAGGACTGGAGCGGACATTAGCTCAGTTGGTAGAGCGTCCGCCCCATGTACGGGGGCTACCAACCCCCAGCAGCAGCTGCTGGTTTGAATCCTGGCCTCAGCCCTTTGCTGCATGTCATCCCCCCTCTCTTCACCCGCTTTCCTGTCAAACTCCAGCTGTCCTATACAATAAAGGCCATAAAAGCCCCAAAAAGTAACTTAAAAAAAGAAATAAAGGTAGGGCTAATATTTATGGTGAAAATCACAATATGGGTGAGGACTGTGGCACTGGCGTAGGTCTCTCCGAGTGGTTTTATAGTTCCTATTCAAATGTCTTAGTCCTGAAATAAAAATCTCCCAAAGAACCCTTCCTGCCCTTCTCTTGACCTTACTCAGTGCTTGAACTCTGTTTTTCTTCAATACTTTATGGAGGCATTAAATCTGCAAGACTGCAGTTTCAGTTGAACACAAAATGTTGTATGCTCTCTCTCTCAGGGTTTTCATTATCTGTTGTTTTTCTTGTAACCTGGAAAAAAATAAAATAAAATTGTGAGACGTTTGATACTTGTTTTACCATCAACATGGAACAGAACAAGGTAATTCAGGAATTCCCACACTGAGCATGACTTCAGTGGAGCGTCACCGCTGTGGGAGAATTTACTCTTTCATGCATCTCTCCACGATGTAAATACTTCTTACCCGTACAGTTTTTATGTTTTTTGTCTTCAGTAAGTTGTCTCATGCTGACGTGTGATTTCTGTCCCTTTGATTTCAGGGTTGTAACCCGTTTGCCCAGACTGGACGGAGCAAACTGCAGAACAGGAGAGCCAGCCTGAACCAGCAGATCATCAAGCAGATGAGGATGAGGGCCGGAGCTGAGAACCTGCTGAAGTAAGAACAAACTAATGAAAGATAACTCATGCTTACATAATACTCTACACTCATATGTCAGCTTAATTTCAGGATTAGGTTCATACCGTACTAAGTGAGTAACTCAGCCCTGAAGTTTCGGCAGAGTTTCATCCTCCCATGACTTTTTTTTAAGAATCGAGAAAGTCATGGCGTGTTTTCAGGTTTGTCATTATGATGTCATAGTCATCCAAGTTAGACTCATGAGATCCAGACTGTCAAACGATTCCTTATTATCCTGTTAAGTTGTATGTTTTCAGTGTTATCCAGTGATGTTTATTCATGATCCTTGGCAGCAGAACAATACTTTCCAAAATCCTTGAGTGTCACAGCAACACCTATGACTGGTGGAGCTGATCTTACATCATACCTCAGTGATTTTTTTTTGCCACAAACTAATTTACGTGTTCTTTACTGCCAAGGCTAAATAAGGTGATCTAAATGATGGTGTATGCCCCTGTAGAAGACACTGCCTCCTTTTATGAAGACATGGTCTATTTGTGATCTCTGGTGACATCACCACATTATCCAGAACCCTTAATGTCACATCATGATGGGGTGCTGCTTTGGCAGGACGTAAAGCAACCAGGCACAACCCATATACGTGCCTCTGCCGGCCTAGGTTCCAATACAGCATGTGGCCAGTTTGCAGAGTGTTCTTCTATGTTTTTAGGTGGGTGCTTCTGGTTAACAAAATTAATTTGTGTTATTGATCAGCAGAATTACACTTTTCATGACCTTGTGTGTCACAGTGATCTCTCTGATGGGTGGAGTCTGATGTTACCTGCAAATTTATGGCGTGAGTCAGTCTCAAGAGTAATGCTGTTTCCAAGTTTCAACTGTTACAATGATAGTTTCCATGGTTATTGCTATTTAAAGGTTTGGACCTTAATTTATAGGTAATACTATCAGAGAATTTCCAAGGCAAATTATCGTAACAGTCTGGACAATAGCATGATTTTCATTTTTGTTTTTTTGTTATTTCTTTTGTTATTTAGATTTATTAGTACACATATATATTATCTGCTTAATGTTTTTTTTTTTTTACTTTTTAACTTTTTTGATATCCTGGGTTCTTTTATACCTGTGTACTGTACAGTGCTGCTGGAATTCAATTTTCTTAAAAGATTGCTCCCACAAGATGGATAAAGTTCTACCTTATCTTATCATACTTCACCTTATCTTATGTTATCTTAGCCTTAAGCTAAGAAGACACTTTGAAGGTGATCAGTGTAACAGGATTACAGTCTCAGCTGGTTTGCTTATAAAGTCAGGTACACTGATAGCCAAGCAGATTGCCAACAGCTCCATGTACAGAACCTTGTGGGTTCAGTTCTTTCCCGAGGCCCTTGCTGTCCTTCTTTCTTTTTACCCCCTCCCGACTCAATTTTCTCTCTGCTCAATCCATTTATAGGAAAAAGCCCTGAAAAGAAATCCTGGATAAAAAGCTGGTTTCCAGAGTTGAGTATGGCTAGAGATAGCAGTGCAAACACCAGCAGCCCCCAGTTCTTTTTGAAGATTTATTACTTAAATATCTATGCTGAATATAGTTATACATGGTAAGTTAACATGCAACTTATTTACTGTTTCCTTGATCAGAACATGACTGTTTTAAGAGATGCTGTCAATGCAGTCCATTCACTCAATGTTAAAAAACTCAGAGTGTGAAAACTCTTTCGCATTGTGGCAGCAAGGCACCAGCCATGAACTGGAGCTTAGGTGGTTTATAGTGGTAGACAGCTCTCTTACAGTTTAGACAAAGCATTTGACTGGGAAAAAGGGTTTTTCCTTTTTTTGCATAAAAGTCAATAAAGGAATTTGTTAAGGAATGAAAAGCATCCCTGGTTTCAGCTCAAACATATGCCATCACAGTTATGGACTTGTGTTACATAAGAGCATCCTGCTGTTTCTGTCTCCTGCCCCCCTTCATTCATTCATGGTTCATTCATCTGTGTAACCCTCAGTTATGTCATGGTGCTATATGTGACCTCCAGTAAACTGAACATGTCTGTCATCAGTCTGTCATTAGCCGTCATGATTTCCTGTTGAGACTTTAAACAACAAAGGGGGCAGATGAAATAATTGTCTGATAGATTTCTTGCAACGGAGCATTCTTCCTGCTCTCAGAACAAAGAGGCACTGTAACATGTGGCTTAGAGGAAACCTCACAGAAATGTTGATGTCGCTAAGTGTTTTGTTTTTGATTATAGCTTTTTAAACTGTGAGGATTCCGGTTAGGGCTGGGTCGACTGTCAGTGCCAGCATCCTTTGCTGAAAACTCTGACCACAAGGATAATGATACCAGAGTAGGTCTGAGTAATAACGTGAGTGATTGATACATACAAATTTATTTTCTAATGTGATAAAGGGTACAATGATATTGATTCATTTCATTCAGGCACAGAGAAAAAGAGGCTGCTGTAAGCATTGCAGAGGGCACGGGTTCAATTTTGGTCTGTGGCCTCTTTCATATGTATTTCCTCTGTTAAACCAAAGTTTATACTATTCAGCATCTGCTACATAAATTTAGCTAATGTGGTGACTTAAGGTCCTGTTAAATAGTGCAATGAGGAGTCTGAAGAGCCTATGTGATACTTTTTCCATGCTTTAAATGCAATTTGAATGGCAAAGATGTTTCATCAATGTGATAGAATACATCCATGCACAAGACCAAACATCCATGGCATCAGGACTTCCCCCTCTCTCTTTTAACAGTGCCAGTAGCTGCCTAAACTGGCTCTTCCCCTTCCATCAAAGAAATACCTATAATTCTGATGTTCCACCATTGGCTTGGGTTTGCAAGTCCAGTTTAGAGTAGAATGTATGAAGACTTGGGGCTCTAATTTCGTATTGCAGGCGCAGCGCACCTGCCCTTCGCTGTGTCTGCGCTGCGCTGCCAGGGTGTGTACTTTGCAAGTTTCCTGCATTGCGCAGAGAGGCGCACTCCAGGCGCAGAGAGGCACATCCACAACTCCGTCCCTGCCCATCCGTTCAAGTGCCAGAGAGGGAGGAGAAAAGGCGTGAGTGGGTTTAACACAGCCAAGTGTTCTCTTCACCAATCAAATGAACGCCTCTCCTTGCCATTAAATGCGCTGCAGGCAAGGTGCAGAGACTGATTGGTCTGACTGATCCCCGCCACCACAGCCACATTGTGCTGCAAAGACCCAGTAGTGGAGACAGCCAGAGCCGCTGTCACTGTGACAGCAACTTGGAGAGTGGAGGGGCCATCGGGACGCGCATCATGGAGATCACCTTGCGGCACAGATGTAATCTGTTCCTCTGTCATTAATAGGAGTACAATATCAAGTGACTGACATTTAGCACAGCAGCAGGCTAATCCATTCATCATGCTTGTGATCCACCTGCATTCCCGCTCTGTCATCGCCAAATAGCAGAATCTTTGGCGATATATCCTCTTCCGGTGTCACCACCTCATCTTCCTTGCAATAATGTACTTCATCTTTTTAGATCACGTGAAGAATAAAGACTGAAACAAAGAAGTATGGGCAAACACAGGTAGATCCTTAAGACACAGAGTGACATACATTTATTTTTTTCTGTTTTTTCTCCGTCTTTTTCTCCTTCTTTTCTTTTGAATGTCATGAGATGAGAGAACCCGGATATATACTCCATATCAGATGATGAGGCAGTTTGTTGTTGGCTTGTGAGTTGTGCATCAAACTTCGAGCTGCCAGGTTCAGTTTCAGTTATGACAAACGTCTTTGATCTGACATCAATGTGACGGGACAGTTAATATGGATACAAATGTATATTAGTTACATATAGTTAAATTAAATAGTGGTTGATGTGATTGTTTATTGCAATGAAATGTGCCTGACACTCTGGAATCCTGCCTCTGAGGCTTTGTTGACGTGTGCGCACATGTGTGCCTGTCACCAAATTGGTGACCAGGTTGGAGCTGTGGAGCTTTCAGCGCACCTTCCATGCAGTTTTTTGGCACAAAATTGTCACTGCGCCAACCTGAGTCTGTTAGCACCTCCCCCTGGTGTGCCGTCACACCCATCTCGGTGCAGCTGGTCTACCAACTTGCCAAATTGGCTGCACAAGGCGGTGGGCTGGATAAAATTAACACATCCCAGGGTGCGCCAGGCTCCGTGCACCCTGCGCCACCCTGAGCTGCACCATGAAATTAGGGCCCTTGTTGACAACAGTGGCAATTAGCAATGCCTAATGGACCAACACCACAGAGTAGATCTGTAAACTAGTTATAGCTGACTAGGCCCACACGGGGAAGGGGGCCTAAAAGTGAAAGGAACCCCAACATGGCGTCTTAGACAGACTAAGAATAGAGGTGGATCAGGACCACTAGATATATGAATACTTTATTTGGACTTTAGTGATTTTGACAGGCTGTCATTAAAAATGACAACAAGAAAATGATATAATCAGAATAAGGGCACTTTAGACTCAATGATGTCTCACATACAATTTATAACTTATTTATAAACTATTTTATCATTCGTCAATAACATGTAGCTATAATATTTTGGTCCATTATTAGTCAGCACATCTAAAGTACAGACTGTTCTGTAATTCAGTTCAGTTACTAACAAAATCCACTCTGTATAAGTCTTCATGTGTCCCATGTTTTCAGCTGGTACTTATGATTATCTTTCTCCATCATTGTTTTTGTGGAGTCAAGTGAAGGCAAAATGTTGGACAGCAGCAGAGAAGGTCATTGCATAATTTTTTCAGTCTGGTTTTGACAGTCACAGTCTGACTGTCACCTTGAAGAAGAACAAAACAAAACTGAAACCTTAATTCCATGTTTGTATCTCCCTCACCTGAATCACATGACATGTATCTTCCTGGTACAAACTGTCTGTCTTAGCAGCATGCAGGCAGGCTGAAACTTCTATGCTCTTCATATCAGCACCCATGATAACAGCTCACAACGACAACGTCGTGTCATACTTTTGTCTTGTTTAGTACAGTAATAACACAAAAACAATGTTTGTTGGTTTTCTTATGAAGGCTTTACTTACAATAATATGCCTTTGTCTGCATTTTTGTCTTTATCTTTGTCAGCTGCTCTAAACTTTCATGTCAGGCAATTCCACATCAAGCTAATGAAAGAACTTGTTGGCATGTTCAGTACAGTCAGAACATTCAGCATGACAACCATCACCCTTATGCAACCCTTATATTTGACAACAGGCAGGAAATTACCAAGGATAGTGAGTAGAGAAGAAAATAGCATCATGATGGTGTAAACTAAGTCCTCTACCCATGTGAGTGGTTGGTTCTGAAGCAACTGTGATTCAGTTTTAGTTTAGTTTTTTATATTAAATTGTGTTGCTTCTAGTGTGAATAGAAAGGTGTGTCAAAAATGACCTCTGAAATATTTGCAGTTTTAAGCCCTTTGTTTGCATGCCCCTGTTGAGCTAAGGCCTTAAGTCAGACTTTAAGAAATTTGATCTGGCATAATTTAAGTTTGTCTAACAAGTTTGCATGTGTTGCATAATTATTACATAAAGAATTACACAATAGTTTCACTGTTTCTGTCAAATATAAACATGTCAAGATGCTGATATCCTGTTTAAGGAGAGAAAACGGCACCGACCTCCTCTGAAGACCTGCAGCTTGAATCATTTGATTCATTTAAGCAGCAGAGATTGGTCAAAGCAAGGGAGCACTTTCAGCTCAAGGGAGAAAGAGAACATCTACAGTGGGTCTAAGCTCAAAGACAGCATCCAATTTCAAAAATACAAAGACATTAATTCAACTAATCTGACAAAGTTTCAGTGCTCTCAGTGACAGTGCACAGGGTTTGCTCTCAGACTGTCTGAGTGGACAGAAGAGGTGTGAGTCACGCACAGTTGAAGTTTGTGGTTTATTAAAGTCTTATTTTATGTGTTTTTTATGACTGTGTGTGTTCTTCTAAAACTGTGAATGTGCTGCTGTCTTTGCCAGGACACCCTTGAAAATATATTTTTGATCTCAATGAGGTTTTCCTGGTTAAATGAGGGTCAATAAAATAGAATCTTTAACTTCTTAGTTATGAGTATGTTGTGCCTGCTGTGCTGTTTTTCAAAGGGCAGCTAATGAATGAAAACATTTCTTAAACAGCAATGAGGAAGCTTTAGTTTTGTTTTGATTTTGAAGACAGACGCTATTCTCTTGTAGCTCCAGGTTGTTTTTCTACATGAATATGATTTGTCATTCAGCTTTAGCTACAGCACCCCTGTATCTCTCTGTGATGATAAGACTTTTCGTCTTTCTGTTGATTATCATACAGTTTCTAAACTCATCAGGATGTTGTGAAAACTAGATCTTTTTCTTCAGTATATCATGAGTGGGCTTCTTTCAGGATAATGATCGACCCTGCAGCAGGATTTATGACATAAAACACTGTCAGTCCATAGGAAGAAGTTCTGTATATGTTAGAAGTGCAGACAACTGTATGGATTTGTGATGGATGTGCTTGATATGAAACACTCACTCAACTCCTGTTGTTACACAAAACTCTTCCTATTCTGCAGATCATTAACTGCAGATTGCTATCTTGCATCCTTAATTATCTGTGTTTTCTGGAGCATGTGTTCCCCCATAACTGAAAATAAACCACAAAGCAATTAAAATGTTGTCACGTTCTCTGTGTAGTTCTCCATTGTGCACAAGAGGCAGTCACGTCCAAGCCTGATTGAGTGATTGGCAACGTGAGTGTGGGCCTTCAGAGCAGTTGCAACCGGTACTTGGCTGTGCTTTAGTGCTGCACAGGTCAATGTTCTTAGTGTGAGTGTGATCTAAAAAAACACTGGAGCTCCTCCTCAGTCCCATTTACTTTTCCAAATAATGCTGATATATTTATATTTATAAAAACACTTGCATATTAAAATAAATAAATAAACAAAATAATAATAATAAAATAAAAGTTCTTAAATAAAGAAATATATGACTACTGATAACACCAATCATTAAGTAGTGGAGTTTCTATCATCCAAACTTATGGCTGTTAAATATGTTGTCAGTGTTTTTGTACAATTAAGACAGTTTGGAGGAGTTTGTCTTGATTTTTTAGTGATTACAAACAAAATATTGCCTGATACTAGTAGTTCTGAGCTTTGGTAGGGTCTCAGTATCATTTCTTTTTTATGAAGACTTATAATTCTGGGATTGTGACAACCATTTATTGATTGATTGATTGAGTGATTGTCAGACCCCCTTAATCCCTCAGAACTGCCTACATTCTTCATGGCACTGATTGGACAGAGCCCTGGAAACATTTCTCACATACTGAGGTCCATATTAACATGACAGTATCACACAGTTACCACAGATCTGTCAGCCATACATCCATAATTTGAATCTCCTGTTCCACTTCATCCCAAAGGTGCTCTGTTAGACGGAGATGTGACTGTGGAGGCCACTCGTGTTCAGTGTACTTATCTTCACATTTAAAAACGAGTTTGAGATGATTTGAGCCTGAACCATTGACAGAAGGCAGGATGGATTCTTGCTCTTATGTTGTCTATGCCAAACTCTGACCCAGCCATCCAAAACTTGCAGCAGAAATCAAGACTCCAGATCCTCTGTAGTCCAATCTTGATGAGCTTTTGTAAACTGTGGCCTTGGTTGGCTGGTTTTAGCTGACAGGAGTGCTATCCAGTGTGGCTCTCAACTCCTGTAGCCAATCTCATTAAAGACAAGACCAGCTGTGTGTTTAGAAATGGTCTTCTGCATACTTTGGTTGTCACAAGTGGTTATTTGAGTCTTCCTGTCATCTCAGAACCGTTCTCCTCTGACCTCTGGTTTAAACCAGGCACTTAAGTTTGAAGAAATGCTGCTCACTGGATATGAATCTCTTTCAGACCATTCTTAGTAAACCCAGGAGATGCCATTCAGGATTTTGAGTACTGACACCTAACTTTTGCTCCACATTGCTTGAGTATGAATAGGCCTCTGTACAAAAGGTAGATTGGACATGGCAGACTGATTTTGGGCCAGACAAAGCCTTGCATGTTATTACAGTATCTACGGTGAGCTCATGGTATTTTTGTTGTGCTCTGAAGTTATCCCTCAAAACAAATGTCTCTGAAAGGCAACAGGACAGAGTTGACTTTGGAAATACTTTGTAATCCATCACTGCTGACCAGTCATTGCTCACTCTTGTTTATGCTGATTCCCTCTCATGCACAGGAGTAGGTTTCACATGTTTATGTTGACTCAATGTTGATGTTAAATGAGGTTTTGTTCATGTGATTACTTCCTGTTATTAGATTGTGTCATGCTGAGGTTTCTGGTTTTTGTATTTTCAGAATGACTTTACAAACATTTCAAAGAATTAAGCACATCTCAATACTACTGAAAAGGAACAGAGACTGTATATATTTCTTTTAATTTAACCTAGATATTAATTGTTTAGTTTTATTACCAGTCTGCACGTCTGGTATGAGGGATCAGTCGATGTGTTTCTATGAACATGTTTTAAAGGTAGCACACCCTAAACCGGCTGCACTAGAAAAAAAACAAGTCTGTCTGGTAACAAGTAGCCTGATGAGACAGAAATAGAAGAAGTCTTCATTCAAAAGCCAACTTTAAGCATCGTAAATCTTAAAGTCTGACACATCATTGAGTTCGCTTATGGTCAAAGATCAGTCTCAGAAATGCCCAGAGTTAAATCAACAACTGTCTGAGTAAATGTAAACACAAATAAGATTCATAAAAATATTGTTAATGGCAGGCTTACTGTACTGGGTTGCATTGTGTTACACAAAGCTTTTTTGTTGTTCTATCCTTCTTCTGTTATGCAGAGTTTGTGTGTCTTAAACTTTCAGGATAGTGCCATGTTTCGTGAACCATCAATGGCTTATTTATAACATCTCTGCTGCATTCATACAGAGGGAGAAATGTTAATGGGTCATAAATGAAACACTTTTACCCCTCCTCTTCACATGACTTGGACTTTCATGCCACCCTAGTATCAGCAAGCCCGCCCACAGAAAACACTGGGTCCCTGAAACGACTACGTAGTTTTGTTTAAATGGGACCTGTGGCTCCTTCTTACCATGCCATGCCACACTCTCTCCCAGTGGTCAATTCTATCTACTGTCCTGACACTTAAATACAGGCATAAAAAGTCCCAAAATTGAAATTTAAACTGAGACGAGAGACTATAATGATGTCAACATACTCATTTTGGAAAAGTACCAGCAGTGCTGAGAAAATTCACGATCTGGACAACCTTTGAGCTGACCAAAAAATGTTACAGATCTCACTTTGGCTAAACAGACCAAATATTGTTCTATTAACTGTAAGATGATATAGTCCCATCCACAGCATTAATATCGTAAAATATAGAATGGACCATGTCTTTTCTAACTCTAATGACTGTGGGCCCGAGAAAGCTTTACAATAGAGTTTCTAAATACTTAAGGTGTTTTCAGTTCTATAGATACTGAGTTAGCAAAGACTTTTTGCCTTTAAACACAGTATGAGAAGAGTTTCAAAGTATCAATAAATGTCCTGTTCTTCCCTACTCGCGCTCCTCATCTCTCTCCCTTTGGCCATCCTCTCTGTTAAGGTTTAAAATAATTCACCTTCTATAGCAGTTTGACCTAACTTTACCCAAAGTTTCTCAGATCTTCTCTCCCTTTATTTGTGTTAGATTAGTCTGGTTAGAGAGGATATTGCTGTCTGTGTGTGTGTCTTAGCGTGTGTGTTTATTAGGCCCGTCTGAGCCCACTGTCAGCTCCATGAGCCCTCCCCAGCCCACATTCCTGCAGTACTTCACATAGTCTGTCTGACCAGTCAAGGCCAGGGGCAAATGGACTGTGTGTGTGAGAGAGAAAGTGTGTGTGTGTGTGTTCGCCAGCCCATCTGCAGCAGAACAACCTGAATGCATTTTTGA
The DNA here is from genome assembly GCA_036419115.1 of Scarus forsteni. Lineage (NCBI taxonomy): Eukaryota > Metazoa > Chordata > Actinopteri > Labriformes > Labridae > Scarus > Scarus forsteni. The sequence goes on from JAZDUH010000190.1 coordinate 3,047,881, forward strand.
GTTTTAGGTATGTTCTCAGCTTTATTTAAGACCCCCAGTGAAAATGTGTCTGTGGTTCTACCCATGAACCTCCATCTGTGTTTACATGGACACAAATATTAAAACAATAATGTGATCAGTAGAACAATTAATCCTACAAATGTGAGATTCTGATACGATCAAGTTCTTTTTGAAAGACGATGTAGTCCAAATAGGATAAGGGTGGCTTGTGCAGATTATTACTCTATTACCATCTGTTTACACACTCGTCCCAAACATGTCCTCTTGGTCAGAGTTCCTATGGACCTTTACTGTCACTGTGCTCATAGGCTGCTGGATAACTTTGTACTGTTGAAACCAGTGTTAAAAGTGTTAAAGTGCATTTCGCTTTCCAAAAAAAGTTGGGATAGGACCATTTCTGCCACTGACTTACACCACCTTTACTTTGGTCAACACTCAGTAAGCATTTGGGAACTGAGGACACTGATTGTTGAAGCTTTGTAGATGGAATTATTTGTCACTGTTGATGACAGGACTTGATGCACAACTTCAGTTGCTCAACAGTCCAGGGTCTCTGTTTTATTTTGTGCTTCATAATGCTCCACACATTTTCAGCGGGAGACATATCTGGATGCAGGCAGGTCAGTCTGCTGCCTTTACCGTGATGCCACACTATTGCAACACCTGCAGAATGTAGCTTAACACTGTCTTACTGAAATAAGCAGGGATGTACCTGAGAATGACGTCAGTTGTTGGCAGATGAGCTCAGTGCCCAGAGAAGGACCATTTCTGGGGTCTCGTTGATATTTGGCTTTAGCTACACATGGTACTTGCACTTGAGGTAAAGAGATGAACTGTTAACTGGCCATGGTTGTTCAAAGTGTTCCTGAGCTCACATGGTGTTTTCCTTTACAATGATGTTAGTTTTTAGTGCAGTGCTCCCTGAAGGATCAAAGGTCAAGGGGATTCAATGTTTGCCCCTTTAATTCCTCAATGTGGCTAGGCAGTCAATTCTCAAAATTAAAAAAAAACTCTGCTCATAATATTTAAGACAGCAAATATGAATGAAAAGATGGAAAATAGCAAACATGTCCATAAATTGAGCTACAACAGGCTATAACTGATTCTGTTAAACTCATTTCTTTGCATTTCTAAAAGTACTTGTAGAAATAAGAAGTGAGTATCAGTCAAATATAACTTAATAACCAGTAAATACTTTATAACTTGTAGTCAAAGTGCTTGTATTGCATCCTAATGGGGTTGATTTTGAATATGTCAGTGTTTGTGTAAACTACTTTTTCAGTCTTTTTGTAAGTCTTCAATCTTTGTTTGCTTTTTGTGGTTGGTGCATTTGATTTCCCAGCCTTTCTTTTTTTCTCTCCTGTTCTGCATTCCTGTCTCTATCAGCAACAGGTGGGGTCGATCTAGTCCAACCTGTTTTCTCCTTCTAGTCTTGCCTCTCCTCTGCTCTTCTCTTCTTACTTGGTTCTCTGGTTATTAGAATTACAATTGGAATTAGAGAAAACTTTATCAATCCAGGAGAAATCCAGCCTGTCCCAACAATTGCTCTTAAACACACTAGAAACAGAAGATATGTGAAAATGATGAATCAGAAGTGACCAACAATTCTTTAAAATGTTTGAATACAGTAGGTTGGCTTGTACACCCACCTTAGGGACTACACCATGAATGACATTACCAAAGACTGCTGTCTCAGCATTTAGGGCTGTATCTATACTACCATCTATATATTCTATAACATTGTGTCAATGCAGATGTACTCGCAAGGAGTATGTTTGTGTATTGCCACATTAATATGTATTTTTTTATTTTATTTTATTTATTTTTATTTATTAATTAATTATTATTATTTTTTTTGGGGGGGGGGGGGGGGGGGTGCCTTATTGATAAGCGAGAATGACAGTGGATAGGCTTGTAAAAGGGGGTGAGAACGTAGGGGAAGACACTCTGCAGACTGGCCATGGGCTGGATGCGAACCCGGGTCGGCAGAAGCATGTATATGGGATGTGCCTGGCTGCTAACCACTACACCAAACCGGCACCCCCACATTAATATTTTTAGCACAAGCCTACTGACCAGCCAGTGCCCCTTGAGGAGGAAGATGTGGGAGCGTGACCACAGTCAAAACAATGGCTGCTCCCAGAGGAGACGGATGGAGACAGATGGAACAATTCACTGGACAATGAAAATTGCAGAAAACGGACAGTTTTTGTTCGATTGTGCCTTCCATCTACAAAAGAACAATGCCCTGAGTGTCTGTATCCGCAAACTTTTGAAACCTGGGTCCTGAGTGAAAAGTTTTGCAAACTTTTTCATTTTTGTCTCTTTGTAAATAGGAATCACTGTTGTCAGGGAAAGTGGGGAATCCTGGTGCATGCGCAGTACTCTTCAGATAATAGTAGCATGCGCACAACAACAACTATGGCTGACTACCAAGCAACATATGTGCTGCTTACTGTGATAGGTTTGTTATTGCTTTTCCAACAAAATGTGGATTTGCTGTGTCAATACTATGACCAGACTAAGACTCATTTGTTATATTTGCCAAGTACACTACAAACTTACATCGCCAGCTATTGGCCTTTCATGCATGCTACTACATTAACAGTCATTCTTACTGTCTGTGTAGGCATCACGCTGTCTCCATGGGAACGTGTAATGCTTTTGAAAATGCGGTGGAAACCCTTTCCATCTCCCTTCATAGTGCTGTAGCGTAAATGGACCCTAGCGTGGATGCTGCTTCCTAACACCTTCTATAGGCTGTTGCTCCAATGGACTTTTTCAGGAAATAAATTTACAATTTTTTTCTGCTGATGTAATTGAAATTGATTTGTAAAGTTCTTTTTCCCAGGACAGTTTGACCCAGACCATTATTTTATCTATTTATCCCAAAACTGAGATCAGTTTCAGCACCAGTTTTCTGTTTTTAGGTCAAGGACTTTGAGGGAAAGAAAGAAAAATAATTTAGCCAAAGATGTCAAAACAGCCTCTTGAAGAAAAGAGGACGGGGAGACTTCAGTGTAACCACACTGCTGGTTTTACAGTATTCTCACGGTCTGTGCATTAATGTTAGATATTAAATCAGATATTAATAATAGCCTTTGGGTTCTTGAGCTGGCATTTATTCTGTCCAAACCACAGCTCCTCCATCCCTTCCTTCTGTGTGATGGTTTCCCCAGACCAAGCCTCCTCAAAAACCCTCCACTGAGCCTGAGGGGAGTGTTCATGTGGTGTCAGGGCTGAGTCGTGGTCCACAAACCAATTTGTTGCACAGAGAAGAGCAGAGGGATCCAGTTTAAAGAGCCCACTGTTGGATGGTTAGTGCCTGCAGTAGATTTTTGGATTAAGACATGACAATCGTACATCATAGATTGGATGATGGTTTGACTGTTCTGACATTATCACTCACTCTCTACACTAGAGCAGAACTTTTTTAAACTTCCTATCATCACGTCTGCATGTCTCACCTGTCCTACTAAAGATTACATCCTCTGTAATTACAGTGTAGAGAGAGGTCGGGTGACAATGCTCGGATTGACAGCAGTGAAATACAACAAGAGTCACATCATCACAGTCAGGCAAGGGTGAAGGTGTGTTTTTTCTGTTCGTCACCCTTATAGGTTTATTTATTCAGAGGCCATTTGTATAGGAATAAATGGAACAAGAGAACTTTGCAACACTCCACAGCATTTATAGCCTAAGCTATTCAAAGCCCATCCCTAGTTGGGCCTTGAACCACATAAAACACAACAATTAAAGCTGCATAAAAAGCTACAATTGCAATCAACAATTAAAAATGGAACAGCAACAACAAACAACCATACAAAAAAACAGACAAAACAGGAGCACATGATCGTAAATGACTAGAAAAATGGATCCTCTTCTAAAACTGTTTCACTTTGAGTTTAAATGGAGTCCAGTTTAGATCCAGTTTAAGTTCTGAAGGTGCAGGTCTTGAGTTTATTATAATACCAGATTTTATTTAAAAGCATCTTTCATGACTCTCAGGGAAACTGTACAGAATAAAAAACACAGCAATAAAATCAACAATAAAACAAAACATTAAAAGCAGGAAGACACAACAGACAATGACAGGAAATGCAAATATGCAGATTCATGTTAATGGAATTAAAGACCTTGTTTATACTTTGCATTAAAGCTTGAGCTGGCGTATTGGAAACCAAGTCTTAATGTTTACTAGGGCCGGGCTGACTTTAAGAGAAATCTTTCCCTATATCACAATTCATTTTGTCTTCAATTCAGAAGTTGACGGTTGATTCAGAGTCTATTTTTGATTCAGACAAATTCACAATTTTCAACCAAAGCTCTTTTTTTTTTTTAATTTAAGAGTTTTTATGTCAAGATTTATCATGTGGCATTGTCACAACTCAGAAAATATGGTTTTAAGACCTTAAAGAAGTAAAATAATCTATAAGTGAAATAGTAATGAAGTATAATCAAGCTCTTATATTTAAATTGTTTCTTAAAGGTGTTTCTTCTCTTTTTAAGTTTGTTTTCACCTCTTTGTTTTTGTGGTTTCATTAATTATTTTGGTGATTGTTTTAGTCTGATGTGTTCTTCCCTTTAAAAATTGTATTGTGCACTTCTCAATTGCTTTTTTGCTGAAAGGTGCTTGATAGTCAAAATATATCTCAATATATTTTCCTGGATAAATGACTTGAGGATTTTGTGCTGAAGCTCACCTTTTTACAGTCATCACTTTACATTTTGTAATGTTAATGTGAAAAAATAAAAGATTAGCAATGCCCAAGCTGCTATTGCCAACTTTGCACTATCTTCTGTCTCTATCTTTAGTTGTAGTTGAGCAGGAGATGAGGTGAACTGTTTGTTTTTTCTTAATGTTGCTTTTGTGGAGAGGAAGAAGGCAGGGATTTAAAACACGGTCAAGAAAACACCAAAAATGGTGGCTTGCTTGATGCTATAATAGCTCATCTATTATCTTAACACTAAAATCATAGATGTTTATTTATATATTTTTTAAATCTATTAACATTTTCCAGAGCTCAATATATCTCCTACCCCATGGGGAAATCTGGAGTTGGTTTGATGCTCCTATAAACAGCAGTCCACTGAAACTCACCTTGTGCAGCACATGGAGTCCAAAACAGGTTTCCAGCTTTCACATCATAGCTTGTCTTTACCTATAACGTCATGTTGTTTTGTTTTTTGTCTTGTGACACAGCACGCTCAACTTTATGTGCTTTATGTGTTTTCTACATTTTATCTGCAGCAATACATGTGACGGTGAGTTTTTGTTTTCTCTAATAGACAAAACATCGTAAATCTTGCTTTTACAGAGGATAAAGCCACTTTGTTTTATTGTGCAAACACAGCCTTCTCTCTCTTTTGAGACATATTTACTTCCTTATCTCTGTTTTGCAGGAAGCTCTTACCTCTTCTGTGTGAAAACAAATGCATTACAAATCCTTCATTGTCTCAATCTCAACCCAGGAGTGTCTCAATTTATTTAACATTTATTTGACAATAGAAGTTTCAAAACAAAATGTAGACCTAAAGTGGGGTTTCTTCCATATGCCATAATAAGGCTAATGACACATTTTTGGCATAGTTAGTTTTTAGGGCAATTGAGATGACTAATTAGGCTGTCATTTATTGTGTTGATCATGAGACAGAGTGATTTTTTTCCCCCATAAACATTTGATTGTTTGATGAGTAGATGTTGTTCCAGTTGGCCAAGCTTCTCTTAGACTGCGTGCAGTGCCATATTTTTTGCTGTGAAGCAGCTGAACTAAAGCCCTCCAACTGTGATTCATAAATCTTGGTTGCTCTGTCGTGTGCTGGAGGGTAAATCAAACACACAGCAGGGCTCAGTGACGCAGATCTGTGGTGCAGGATACCAGTGAAGCACTGTTGTTTTAAATCTCTAAAGTTTGGCTGCCTCTGAGTCAGATTGGGTAATTACAAGGTGGACATCTGACTTTGTCCCATCTGATTATTTAAAACATTGTGATATTATTTTGTGTTCACACTGTTTGCTTCTCTCCCTCTGCAGGGCTTCAACCAACAACAAAGTGAAAGAGATGGTTCTGCTGGAGCTGAGCTATGTAAACTCCAACCTGCAGCTGCTGATGGGACAGCTGGAGGGGCTCAACAGCTCGGTGGAGGTCTACCAGAACACCCAGTGAGTACAATCATCACTGCTTTGTCTTTTACCAACACTCATTTGACCCAAACAGCATTTTCTGCTTTGTGCTCAGCATCTTCATAAAAACAGAATTTAACTGTGAATTTTAACAGTTATCACCTGTAAATGGGGTTTTGAGCTTGAATCAGATTTTGGATAGCATTAGGAATGGGAACCAAAAACAATTCCAGATGAAATTTTGTGAACAACCAACTCAAGAAATCAATATAATTCGACCATATACTCAACAATTCAGTTATCGTTTCCCTCCACTTTTTTCTGCATGTCTTGCAAATCACTCTCTCATCAGAGGCAGTCAGCAGAAACAACAGCAAAGAAGTCAGAGAAGTGATCATGGCAGACCAGAAACTGAAATGGCCAAAATTGTGACTTAAGGTGTATTCACACCTGGCTCGTTTGGGGCAGTTGTTCTGAAACGAGTGACCCCCCCCTAAAGTTCAGTTTGTTTGGGTAAACACAGCAATCGCACTCGGATGCAGGACAAAACAAGCGGGTCAAGATTACCAAAGTCAGTGGTCTCGGCTCGCTTTGATTCAAGCCCTGTAGCGGTCCCTTAACAATAAAAACACAAACACTTCAGCAGCCGACACAACTGCTGTAATGTGCCTGGTAACCAATCGTTCAGTCAAAACAATAGAAGAAGAAGGAACAGCAGAAGAAGAAGAGTATATGCAGAAGAATCTCAGAGCTAACTGGGAGCCAGACATATCGGCCAATCATAAAATAGCTCTGCTGTATCCAGGTAGGATATGGTCGATCTAACAGTAGAGGATGCATGCTGCACATGTGACATGAGTGCATTATCACACGAGTGCAGTGAGTTATCTCATCATTTGGTTTTGGAGCACTTATTAATGAAATTACTTTTAGTTAGAAAGTAAAAAAGCGAGAGCTTAGTGTCATTCCTCCTCCAAACTGACCGTTAAACAGTGAAACAAAGTCTGATCACACTGACAAACAAACTGTGGTTACCAGGCATAACAGTAAAACAAAATCGTCACAAGTGGGTTAAGTTAATACTTCTAATTTTGAACAGGAGAAATGTTTTGATTTAATTAAAACAGAACTACACATTTATAGTTTGATGGTCAAATGTTGGAGGTCAATAATAATAAAAGTAAAATAATAATTCAATAATTTGTTGATATAATATACAAACATTACAATGTACCGATAAGACCCATGAGGTAATTGTGGGGGCAACAAAAGTGCCTTACCTGAATTAAACCAATTTTAATTTATAAAAATGATTGGTTCATACACACGGTTATAATCCTCTATAAACTGTCATACCCAAAGGTAAGCACATCATTTCACATTTCAGTGATTAAACTATCAAAATTATGTTGCATTTCTTTCTTGCTTCAGGTAAGATGTAGCTGGTTGTGTTCAGTGAGTACATAATATAATCTCAAATCAATCGAAGACCCCTGAATCGCATTAAATTGAAATCGAATGGTGGCATACTTTGTGATATTGGCAAATATCGTATCATTGTCCTCATAATCAATATTGTATGGTATCGACATGAAACTGGTGATTTACACCCCTATTGTTGACACTGAAAACCTGAGTAGACTATTTTTTTCACATAAGATGTACAGGAATTAATGAAGAAATCAAGTTAAGAATCTGATTGTCGAGTAGAATTGATCATGGCATTGTTGCCAGTTAAATCCTATAGATTCATCCTTAATTGATATTTCTGAATCAGTGGCATTTTGTCAGTAATGGCAGTGGATGGCCAGTTGCAGACCATAACAGTGTCTTAAGCTAACTGAAATGATAACTCTCTTGTCAGGAAATATATTAAGGCTTTAAGACAAAGCACTACATTTTATGATGTTAAGTCCAGAGATGAGGGATGCCGTTAAGCTGAAGAGGAGTCCTATTGGTCCTTTTTGGCCAGTGGGACTCTGGAGGCAGCTGACATGAACCGGCTGGCCAAGCGCAATGCAGCTTCAGTGGTTGCCAAGGCAAAAACCCGAGCATGGGAGGAGTTCAGCAAGGCCATTGAGAACGACTTCTGTATGGCTTTGAAGAGATTCTTGACCACCATTCGGAGTCTCAGGAGGGGGAAGCAGTGTGCCGTCAACACTGTCTATGGCGGGGATGATACGCTGCTGGCCTCAACTCGGGACATCCTGAATCAGTGGAGAGAACACTTCCAAGACCTCCTTAATACCACCAGCACATCTTCCAGTGTGGAAGCAGACCTGGGGGACTCTGTAGTGGGCTCTTCTGCAGTATTTCTGGAGCTGAGGTGGCCAAGGAGGTCAAAAAACTCCTTGGTGGCAGGGCTTCGGGGGGGATGAGATCTGCCTGGAGGTCCTCAAGGCCCTCGATGTTGTGGGGCTGACATGGCTGACTCGTCTCTGCAACATCGCATGGACATCGGGGACAGTACCATTGGATTGGCAGACTGGGGTAGTGGTCCTCGTTTTCAAGAAGGGGGACCAGAGGGTGTACTCCAACAACAGGGGTATCACACTCCTCAGCCTCCCCAGTAAGGTCTATTCAGGGGTACTGGTGAAGAGGGTCTGTCAGATTGTTGAACCTCAGATCCAGGTGGAGCAATGTTGTTTTCGTCCTGGTTGTGGAACTGCGGACCAGCTCTTTACCTTCCATAGGGTGCTCGAGGGTCTGTGGGAATTTGCCCAACCAGTCTACATGTGTTTTTTGGACCTGGAGAAGGCATTCAACCGTGTCCCTGGTGAAATCCTGTGAGGGGTGTTCTGGAGTATGGGGTAGCGGACCCCCTGATCCGGGCTGTCAGTTCTATGTATGACACAAAAGTGTCGTCCTCTGGTGACCTTGTTCTGGTTTTCTATCCTTGGTTGGTCCATGTTTGGTTTGGATGGCTTTCAGGACCAGACCCACAGCAAACCAAACTCTCAGCACCACCTGTTCTCAGGCAGACCAGAATTAGGTTCTCCGGTCTGCAGCAGAGTTTATGTGAGCTCTCACACCAGCCTAAATCAACCAACATTCCAATAAATTAAATCAGAGTTTGTTTGGTCTAGACCAAACATGTGTGGTGTGAAAACGCCCTTAAAATTGAAAATAACCAGATAAAACTTTGTCTGACTGCATCAAAGGTGGTAACAACATGGAAGTTATACCTTGTCTCGAAACATTGCTTAACATGTTATATTTTTATATGCACTTTGATTAATTTTATTTGTATTTATTTTGTTTTTTATCTGAAAATATCGACAAAGACAGGGCTGGTGGAGAGGACCATCATCAGTTTTTCTGTTAAACAGGAACTGGTCACTTGGATTAAACTAAGAGATATGGAGTCATCCACAAAGACTGGAGAGATCTGCACTCATCCAGGAAAGCTCAGCATTACAAAGGAAGAGGCACTTGGTTGCAGGCTCACAGAGTCAGGCTGTATTGTTCAGTGGATTCATGCTGCCAGCCTTGTAGTGCACAAACACACTGTTTGGCTGGAGATGAAAACATCTCACTTAAACTGGCACAGAGATGGAGGAACAGAGACAAACAGTGTCGACTGATGTTCAGATCGGGCTCTGACTCCCTGTTGAAGTCACCCTGCTCTCTGTCAGGCTGGAAAAACACATACACAACCACAGAGAAGCAGATGAGTACGACGGAGGATTAGGGCCACATTGAAAACAAACAAAAAAAAGGATGGTTACGAGAATAGTCGTAAAGTTACGAGAATAATCTCATAAATAACGACAATAAAGTCGTAAAATTACAAGAATAATCTCATAAATTCACGAGAATAAAGTCGAAAAGTTACGAGAAAAAAGTAATCTCAAACTAGGAAACATCTGCTTTGCTTTATTTAGAAAGATATTCACAGATTCTGACTTTTTGGCTCAATAATTCATCAACAAAAGAACGTAGTTCCAAACCAGACCCCTCTTTTTGATCACTGTAATGAAGAATGTGAGCTATAAACTCGTTTTCCTCCAAACGAGTCGTCAATAAGCTGAAGCTGATGGCTCGGTGATTTAGGGACCATCGGCAAATTACCATATCGGAGGAATAGTGTGAAAGAAATCCATGCATATTAATTAACACAATTAAATAAACAAAACATCATCATTAAAATCAAATCAAAACATTCCTGCTGAAGTAAGAGCTGTAGTTTAAAGAAGAGGAGATCACCATACATGTTTTGTTATGACTTGGTTGGTAGATGTCATTACTTTGGTGGCATCTGCTTTAATTTCAATCAGAAAGTCCTGTAAAATATTTCAATTTATAAATCTAAAAGAAAATATGACCCGTAGTATAAATAACATACGATCCTTTGTATTTGCTGTGATTTTGAAAACGAAAGTTATTCAATTTTCTTTCACACTATTCCTCCAATATGGTAATTTGCCGATGGTCCCTAAACCGCCGAGCCATCAGCTTCAGCTTATTGACGGCTCGTTTGGAGGAAAACGAGTTTATAGCTCACAGTCTTCATTACAGTAATCGAAAAGAGGGGTCTGATTTTGAACTATGTTCTTTTGTTGATGAGTTATTGAGCCGAAAAGTCAGAATCTGTGAATATCTTTCTAAATATTGCCAAGCAGATGTTTCCTAGTTTGAGATGACTTTATTCTCGTTATTTATGAGATTATTCTCGTAATTTTACGACTTTATTGTTGTAATTTATGAGATTATTCTCGTAATTTTACGACTTTATTCTCGTAATTTATGAGATTATTCTCGTAACCTTCCTTTTTTTTTTAGTTTTCAATGTGGCCCTAATCCTCCGTCGTAGATAAGAACTATGAATACTAAAGAAATCTATGAAGATCCGATGAAAGAGTCAGCTGCTGAACTAGATCAGCTGGTTTTCATGGCACAATGCTCAGAGCAACACGAGAACAATGAGGTTAACTTTTATGCAAACCAAGATAAACATCAAGCACAAACCTTCTCTCATTGGCTCTGATGATCTGGAGTGTGACGCTGGTAGGTCCTGGTGTTTTCTTTCTTTAAACAAGAGCCAAGTTTACAGGGTGTGGAAGGAAATGCTGTATGTATGTCATGAGGATGCACGCACCTTCAGTCACGTGTTACAGAGCTTCACCACATGAACAGTCTCAGTGATTAAATCACAATTACTTATGGAGGAGTTTTGAAAAAAGTCAGATCCATTGTTCCAAAAGTGTCGTCCTCTGGTGCCTTAAATCTGCTGTTTTCACAGCAGAAGTCTTGATCCCTCTAGAAGTAAGCAGAAGGCTGGAAAAACTGAGAGAGGGCTAGATTGAACAAGAGATCAATAAACAGCATTTTTTCAAGCAAAAATGAAACCTTAAAAATTGAGAAATCTTATCTATGTATTCATTTTACATCCAAGTCTTTTGGAGTAAAAATCAGATGAATACACATGTGAGAACAAAAAACAACAGAAAAATTCTCATTACAGAAATTTAAAAGGACATCACTGTTACTGTTGATTATCATCAAGACATATGGAAATATGTTAAAGAAGACATAATGACATTGACATAAATTATTATTATAAACTGTACATTTCTAAGGGATTTTTTTACTTGTTGTTAAGGTAAAGGGAGTATTGGACGTATTTGTCTGATAAGATTTTGCTGGTGATTTACATGCTCTGCTGGATTACTCTCTTCAATCATTCCATGCAGTCATTTTCAGCAAGGACTCAAAAGCCCACTGAAAAAATCTCATCAGGCTCTTTGCCAATTAAGTCCTCATGATGTTCATTTTGAGGGTTGCCCAGAAAAGTCAATGTCAAACGTCCAAATGTAGATGAAAAGGTGAAATTTGCATTTTTTGATTCAGTGGAAACTTAAAAACGAGACTCATTGTTGTTTGATAACATTTACATGAAACATTTCAGATGATTAACAGGTTTTAGATGGTAACACATCTGTTCCCAGTGGCTTTTTTTGTTAAGAACTCTTCAGACCTCCCTAAACCATCTGCCCCATCTTAACACAAACACACCAGCCATGGACCCTAACTCTGCACATAACACAAATACAGAAAGATGAATTTAAGCATTATTGGACAAGAGCAAGCCACAACACATAATTACACTTCTGTCCTGGTGCCATGACAACAAATCACAACAGACCGCTGGAGTGTGGACGAAGATGGGGTGATTTATTGGGGGGGTTGGCTTGGTGTTTTGAGGTTACTATGGGGACCATTCTAAAGGGTCATTGAAAAATACCTCACTTTTTTCCAGCACTTACTGGTCCAGTTTTTTTCTGATTTAATGGGAAAGAAAACCTAATAATGAGAACCAGATGGCATTAGTGTTATTTTTTTAAGAATTGAGATACATTTTTAGATGATTGTAAAATCAAGGTAGTTGTGGCACACCCTGTTCAGTTTGTTTTTTTATGAGGCTGATCTGCTGTACAGATCAGGAATCATTGACCTGGTTTTATTATATTTGATATCAGACACCCTGGCACTCCCTGTTAAAGCCAGGAGGAAGATTGACTTGATTATGAAGGAAAATGTATTTAGTTTTCTTTGGTGATTCAGTAGATGATATGATGAAGCAATTACCAGAAGAAAAGGCTGAAAAAGAGAAGACATAGGAAAAAGAGTTAACTTTAAAGGGATAGTTTGGAATTTTTAAAGTGGGTTTGTATGAGGAGCAAGGCAATAGCATAAAATAAGTGACAGATATCACCTCTGCCTCTGGACAGAAAAAGCTGACAACAGAAATGAAGGCTTTTCTGTCCCGAGGCATTGTAAATACGAAATTGTGGATATTGTTTAACACGTATTTGTGTATTTTGTGTACATCCCAAAAATATTTTGCAGGACAATCCAAAACAGATTCAACATCAAGTGACAGTGATCTGGGCCTGATTGAAATAAAATAGAGACTAAAACGGGGTACTCGAATAAAGATTATTGGTCTGTTTTCGTCCCAACTTTTCCCCTTCTTTTTTTTGTTTTTGTTTATACTTTATTGTGTTCATTTTTTTTTTAAAGAGCAAAACAATTGAGGGCACAGGACTATTTTCACATACACAGCACACAGGGACAACAGATACATTTTGGTGTCAAGTGATTAGGAGTCTTTTCCTTTTTTCGGGGTCGAGTGAGTCCCACTTTCTCCAATATTCCTCTCCTTTCTGCTTTTGGAGGCGTAAAGAAAAAGTCATTTTCTCCATATTGTGAATGGAATTTATTATGTTTATACGGAGTTTCATGGAGAGAGGGTTCTTCTGAAGCCAGCATTTAGTGATTGCTTTTTTACTTGCAGCCAGAAATATCTTCAGAAGATATTTGTCTCCTCTGCTGAGGTCCCCAGGCATATTTCCAAGATATAAGGATGAGAATGAGAAGTCAATAGACCTGTCCAGGGTCTCTGTTGTAAGCTGCTCCACTCCTTTCCAGAATGTTTTTAGGTACGGACATGACCAAAAAATATGTATGTAGTCTGCAGGGTCGGCTCCATACTCCCTCCAGCAAACAGACTGGGTGCCATTTAGTTTTGATTTGGGGTAAGAAAAATCTAATTATATTCTTCCAGCAAAAATCTCTCCAAAAGAAAGAATTTGTGGAAGTGAACTGTATTTCCTAATATAATCTGTTGAATTCTTGTTAATCAAAATTAAGCTTTTGTAAAGTTTGCCAATTATACCTTTAAAGGTTTTTGAATTATAACTATCAATAAATATCTGTATGACTCCTGCCCACCTGAAAGTGGCACAGATGAAATCTAAACCCTAATGGAAAACAGACCAGATAGTATCTAAACTGTGCAAAGAGCAGATACTACAAATGGAAAAACACCAAAAATAACCATCAAACAGAAATATTGTGAGGTCTGTCTGCAGCATATGACTTGATTGTTTTGAATAATGGTATCCTTGATACAAACAGCCGCCTCTGAGGGAGTCTGCAGGCCTGAAGTGCCCTCCATCACCCTGCATCAGGTGCTATTGAGTGTGTAACATCTAGCTTCATTGTCAGGCCCTTAGAGAAACACCTGCTTGTTCCCTTCCCCAGGAACAACAAGCATGTTGAGAAAATAACATCACCTGTTCACCATTGTATGTCTGTCGGAAAGAAACAAATCATGTGAAGTTTCTGAGGTGATCTCTTCGTGGTTTCTCACAGGCCGTGCAGTTATAAAGGGAGCATGTGCGATGAATACTGGATATGTTGGGAAAGTCTTCCTCTGGTTTTTCTGAGCAGGTGTCTAAGAGCGGTGACGCTGCACTGCCACAATGAAGACTTCTCCTCCTCCTCGCTCTGCCTGAAATACAACCTCAGAGTTTAGAGAGAAAACAAAAACAAGCTCCTCATCTTTCGAGGCTTTTCCCAGCGGTCCACTGTCCCCTGAATAGTGTCTTTCTGTTATTTCTGTCAGACCAGATTCAGCTGGTTTGAACATGAGGTAATGCATAACTGAACAACTTCTAATATGTAAATGATCCAGCGCACGTGCTGTCTATGTAGGGGGATATTATCTTACTGATCCACCTTATAAACAAGTGTCACCTCAGTATATAAGGCTGTTTATTAAATCCTGGTGACAAGGAAGGGGGAGAGAGTAGACCCCCTTGTCCATCCACAGAAGATGGAAAATTAGGTACAATTCGACTTGATCTTGTAGGGATGGCTAATACATTCAACTAATAATTTAATAACTTTATCACAAAACTGTATTTGCACACTAAATCTTTCTTTTTCATTTCAAAGATAAAACCTCATAGTGATACAGACACTGCATTAAGCAAGTTTTGTTTCAGTGTTATAAAAATATATTCGAAGAGTAAACTGTTTTACCTCTTACACTTAAGGTGCATGCTGTGATTTTGTCAAAAAAAGATAATTTTGTAGAGTGACATAGGCAGGCTTGTCTGCATAAACACTGAAAGCTGTTCTATTTTCACTATATAAAGTTAAAATAAACAGATGCAAGCCTGAAAGTGTGCTTACAAGAGGAGTAAGAGTAGGTTAAGGACAAAAATCTTGGTTTTAAATTTTAAACCCTCAGCAAAAAAAATGAAATTATTGATTTAATCCATGTACAGTTCACCCTAAACATAAACATAGACATTAAGTTAAGTTTTTTATAACACCTTGTGATTTGAATGATATTATTCATGCTTTGAATTATAAGCACATTCTTAATAGTTTTTTTTACTCAAATAATGTGATAATGACTCAGTGCAAGATATTGTAATAGTAATATGGAATTTTAATGACTGTTATTAAATAAAACTGAACTCACTCTGTTGATCTGCCTTAAGCCATATTGTTATTCATTATCATACAAACATTATTTGTGTTTGTATGTAGCTTAGAAATTCTTGTTTTTCATGTGTTTTGTTCTACTTCTTTCAGGGAGTTTAAATCAAATCTCCTTTTAAGCCCTGACTGATCTGTGTCGTCCTCCTGAGACACATGCAGCATCACAGATGTGTCTTATCATTTCCCTGAAGACAAACTCACTTCCTCTCGAGACCTTTTTAAGTTCAGCTCAGACAAGCCTGGTGTTTGATAGAAAGCTCATCACTAATAAGATATCACTCTGTTATCATGCGTTACTCTCAGCGTTTGATGTATTAAGCACTTTATGGCAACTTTTAAGCCTTTTGGAGGAGGTTTGTCATCCTTGATCATGGTCGTTGATTTTGCGTCTGTTCTGCCCGCGCTGACTTTACTCTACACCAAACTGCTGTGTCCATCTGCTCTGCAGCTGAAGATGTCAGATGAAGCCGGGGCACCCAGTGTTACTGTGTCCGTGGTCTGTGGAGGTCACACAGAGCCAAAAATAAGTTCTTGTGCTTTTTTTAGTGTGGAAAATGCATGGTGTTGGAGTGCTTTTAGGATTAATCTACTGTGATGTTTAAAACATTATGAACCATGACACAGTGTAACCATCCCATTTATAATGTCTGCTGCCCCTGAAGAAACAGAGTGTGTCTATATCCTCTGCATGTGTCATGTTGGTAATAGTAGGATTAGGTGAAATGGAACTAAATGTTTATACTTTTAGCTGAATTGCGATTAGCCATATCGTTTTTCCATACAGAAATATCAAAAACAAGTTCAGTTTTATTTTAAATCTACTTGAACAGTTGTCGCACAGGCATATTATTAACCCTGTAGCAGTCTATAGATTAATACAAATTTAAATTAGTTAAAGAGACTGTGAGGAGTTTTTAAGTAATTACAAAAAAGTCTCACTTTTAGATGTATGCCTGATCGAAATACGCACTTATCGATGAGTTTTATAGCATCTAAATAGATTATCTATAAATGCTATTCCTTAGCCTCCTGGTCGGGTCGTACAGGGCTGGACTGGCCTGAATACTCAACTTCGGGGAACCAGACAATTAAAACCAGAGCAAATTTATATTATTTTATCATTTATGTTACACGTCTGAGAGCACCGGGCTGTAAGTAGCCATATATAGCCGGTGTCTACGATAATAACTTTTCCCCGCATTGCTTGTCGTCACACATCAAAAACTACCACTACGTAACTAGAAAGAGATACATTACCTCGTCGCTTTGCATCCTGTAAGTTGTTGAAAAAGAACTTGTAAAGCAATGCAGAGTTCTGAGAAAGATCCAAGCTGCATTCATTAGCATTACAAACAAACACATTTGGCTTCACGTCTCCGGTGCGTTCAAGTTGTAGTCAGAAGTAGAAATTTCTGGGTTGCGAGTGGGTAACTAAAACTGGAACGTCCCCCGAAGTCTGAATTTCCTACTGGCTACTCGATGAAACCTCGCCACCCCAAGGTGTCAATGGAAGATGGATGCCCCCAGTGTGAACAGTTATTTAGCTCCTGTAATAATCAATTTATTTGCACTTCTGACTGGGGTGTGTCGCTCTAGATCAGCTGTATACATAGTATTGTTAGATTTATATTTACAAAAATGCTGCCATAGTGATAATCACATTCTTCATACAACAATGCAGGGCGTGCTAACAACAGCTAACAATAGCCTGGTAGATCGGCATGTTTTTTTTCTGACTTCAACTGGAACGCCGATAAGTGGGAGATTATGTCACTCCCATTTCCAAGATTACTGGAACGCAGCATTACGCCAGCGATAAATTCTCCTCATAGCAGCTTTAATTAAATTATGTAAAAGAGTGACATGGTGGTGCAGAGGGTAGTGCGCGTGCCTCACAGCAAGAACTTTGTTTGTTCCCTGTGTTGGTCAGGGCCTCTTTATATGGAGTTTGCATATTCTCCTTGTTCATGTTTGGGTTCTCTCCAGGCACTCTAGCTTTTTCCAACTGACCAAAAACATGTTCATTAGGTTGATTGGTGACTCTAAATTGTCCTTACGCTTAAATGTGAGCCTGAATGGTTGTCTCTCTCTATGTGGCCCTGTGTTTGGTAGGCAACTGGTCCAGGGTGTACCCTGCATCTCATGTCAGCTGGGATAGACTCCAGCCCCATGTGACCCAAAAGGGATAAGCGATAAAGATAATGGATGGATGGAACAGTAAAAAAAAAAAAAGTAATAAATGAAAAACAGAGAAAAATCAAGTTCCTTTCTGTGTAACCAAAAACGTATCACTGTTTGAAGAATCTAAATGTAAAAAAAAAGCAAAAACAATACAAAACAAAAATAACATTTGCTCCTCCTGACAAAACCATATGAGGACACAGTGTATTTGGAGACAGGAACTTAAAATTTCCAGCTTTTATGTAATGTGTTGTTTGACACAGAATGCTCACAGGTTCTGCTGGTCTTCGTGTCTGTGGTCAGGGCAGTCAGTTACCCAAGTGAGCTCTGTGGAAGCCCCACCTTGACTTACTTGCATATTTTTGGCAGCACTTCTCCTGGAAAACATGTGAGATGTGGCAGCTGGTGTCTTGAGTCACAGGTTTTTAGCTGTCGGGAAACGCCACCCTTTTCAATAACTGCGTCGAGGACCATGCCTGTGACAGTATGGTGATATCACTCCACTCTAAGGCTCAGTGCAGAGTAACGAAGCTTGCAGCATGCATTGTTTTGACTGCAAAGACTTCACACTGGGTCATGTGTCATGGCCCTGCTGTAAATGATAAAAGGGATTCATCCTGCTTGAACCTTTAATTGCAACATGTTGCAACATGGGGCGTTGGTGGCGCAGTTGGATAGTGCATGTGGTCAGTGATGGGGGAAGTTGCTGGTTCAATCCCATCTCTGGGCAACAAATGGCGATGTGTCCTTGAGCAAGACAATTAAACCCCATGTTGCTTCCACTGCTGCGTCAGTGTTGTATAAATGGACATGGAAGGATGTGAATATGTTGGTTTAAACTCAGAACCATCAGTAAGTGAATGTGAGCAAATGGGTATGATTGGGTGAATTGTGTGACCTGCAGTGCAAAGCAGCTTCGAATAGGCAAAAGGCTCGAAAAGTCCTATTTAAGCTCAAGTCCATTTACCATTTAACATAGTACACCACTCCTTACAATAAACATTAATCTGCTTCTGAAGACTTCTGTCAAACCAAGCCATCTGAAATAATCAAGCCAGTGTTTTTCTTTTTCCCATCAGACTCCTCTTAAGAGCTTAAGAGCCATCACTCCTGTTTTCAGAGGCCTCAGTGTTGCTGGTCTTATTAAGAGGGGGGACACAGTCGTTTTCTTTTTTAGGCTTTCTCCACATGGAGACAAAAACATTTTTGAATTGAAAACATTTGCTGTAAAGAAGAAATTGTCTCAAGAAATGTGTCCATCCACACTACAACAGTGAAAAACGCTGCAGTGTATATGCCAGGCCTGTATGTGGCACTGTTACACTGGCACAAGCCCCAAAACCAGATAAGACATGGGCATGTGCATAGATCATAAGAAATTTAAACTAACACTGGTGTATGTTGTTCTCTGTTGCTCACAATGGTTTTAGAGAAGCAGAAAATGTTGTTGTTAAAGCAAAAACAAGCTCAGGAGCTTGTGCAGCACCTCATTTCACTGTTGTTTCTGTTGTTGCAATGGATTTATCCACGCTGGGACCTTTTTTCAAAAACTCCTGAAATGCTGTGTTGGTGTGGCAAAACATCTACATGATTAAAAACTTGTGCAGATACTGAATTTATTAGCCTGTGGAAGGCCCCTACATTTTCAAGAGAAAGAGAGGGAGGGTTGGCAAAGCTGAGAAAAACTATGCAAAATGGTGGCTCTCGATGAAATATTTTAATACAAGGAAACTGTCTTACCCTGGTTAGTTGTACTATGTTTTTCCACTGTGAAGCACTTTGTGACTTGTGTCTGTGAAAAGTGCTATACAAATAAAGTTTACTTACTTACTTACTTACTTACCCCTGATCTTGTTCCAAAATATATTGATATTGAATTTATCTGATTGCTGGTACTTTAAATTGGAAATACGCTTGGTGCAGTAATATGGACAGTCACTGATATTACTGACTGTCTTGCATCGTGAGAAATTGTGATATTGAGTCTGATTAACCTTGACTAATCAAATGAAATCGTGAGACCGGTGAAGACGCAGAGCTCTAGTGTTCATTCAGTTTAAGGATATGATTATTGGTTTGTCCAATCTGCTGAGGTCTGCTTCATGTTCTGTTCACTTGCATTCTATAATAAGCAGAGGGGTGTTTGCGTGTTTGTGTGTCCAGAGAGGTGAAGTGAGTTCTTGAGAGGCTTTTAACATTTCTTTGAGCCCCCCTGGATCTGCCAGAGCAGAGAAAAGCTGTGAGTGATCTCCTGGAGGAGTTCGAAAGGATTACTCGGCAGCCCTTCTCTCTGGCTCTGTCGGTGTTTCTGATGAATGAGGGTTTGTGTGATTCACAGAGACACAGTGCCAGAGGAATGCTGCCTTATCATGGTGTGATGAATGAGACTGAGGAGTTGTTTTTCTGATCCGTTGGGTCTTACTGTTCGGTCCAGTGAAGAGGCTGTTCTGCATCTCTGATCCCTCTGACAGAGTCCTGATTAAAACATGTTTGTGATAAGAACATCATGGTGGTTTGTTTGTGCTACCGGTACTGGAACTGGAGTTTGTGCAACTGTTGCCCTCATTTGAAGTTATTTGAGTAATCTAAATGTCAAACAAATCCCGAAGCAACACACACTTGTTTTTTAAAGGGTTATTTACTTGCCAACACTTCATTCCTGGTGCAACAGCAGGGGGAGGGTTTTTGTTGTTTTATTGCCTCCGTGTGATCAGCAGCAGGTACAGTATCTGTCACGTTATGTTTCCTCAGAGCTGATAACAAGCTGAACCTGTTTTCCATCTGTCAGCGGCGGGGTCCCCCCAGGCTCATACAGGCAGACAAACCATTAGGCTGTGATCAAAAGTAGGAGCTTCACCTGGTTTATACGGCAGCCTCTGTTTACCGTTTATGGGGTCTAATTAGCATTAGCACAAATGGGCTGTACCTCCAGAGTGATAATCATCAGAGGGTGGTGGAGATTTAAAATTGAAGGAGACGTAAGGGGATACCTGTTAATCCTCACTCCTACAGTATGGGCTCACAGCACCATCTGCCTAATCCCAACGCCCCCTTAATGAAACTACCATCAAGATTAAGTCAAGGTTAATTGGAAATGTGAACTTTCTCAGGCTGTGGAGCTGCCACTGATGTGCAGGGTCTGAAATTAACAGTTTGACTCACAGGTCAAGGCTTCTTAAAGATTTAAAGGCTAAAAGACATAACTCTGGTCCTTATATTTGATATCTATGATAATTGGAGTGTGTTCTCAATCACTTATGCTTAATAATCAAAAAATCACACACTGGGTATCCCTGATCCAGCTGTATTCTCAGCCTGTTTGAGGTGCTTTGTTGTCAACTTAAAGCCCTCCTCCAGAGGCGGGCACAGTCTACTCTGATAGGTCAACCAACCTACTCCATGGTTTACATGCAGCCACTTCAGTTCTCCCCTCCCAGTCAGCTGCCTGCCAACTTCCAGCTGCTAAGAATCCCAGCAGAGATCTATCAGTAGCCTGGCTGTTTTTTCTGTTTCATAGAGCAGCTACAAATTCAGCAGGGAGCAAACTTAACACCACAAATTCACACAAGTATGACTTAACATTTGTAATTGATTACTTTCAGGAAGAGCAGGCCCCATCATGGGCCAGCCAAGACCCTATCAGGGAAAGTGGGAAAGATTTAAGCAGCTGCATCTGTATTTCTTGTTAAATCTGAAAATGGGTTGTTTTTACAAAAACCCTGGAAAATCAGCATTATTGTGATGGGAAAGCCCGTTCTGTTATATTTGCCACTAACCAGTGATTACAACCATGATCTCATGGTGCGAGCAAAGAAGGGGAACCAATGTCAGTTCTGTTGTGATTTTGAACATTTGTATTTGGGCGTGATATTTACAATTAATGTGTGTCTAAAATAAATGATTTGTCATAGCAGAGGGTAACAAAATGAGATTTTTAGAAGTGTGTTCATTTCTTGCCTCCTTGGGTCATAGACTTGTTGCAACTTATTGTTCTTCAATCACACATTTGTGACCCACTGCTGACAATGACCTCTAATTTTAACTTAACAGAAGACTGTTAACATACAAGGCTTACCAGTCCAGAGAAAACAGTGATGACAAAAATAGATATTCTGTCATTAAATTTAAATTTAGAATATTGATTTGGTAATGAGCAGTTTTTAACTTTAGAGCTCTCTCAGGAAAATCTTGTTGAATGAAATCTGAGCAGTGTGCAGACTTTTTTACTGTTCATGATTTCTTTGTCCTGTACCTGTGTGCATATCGCCATACACTAGCTTTTGTTTTAAAAGTGAAATTTGCACCCATTTCGATCACTGATCAGTATTCTCTATTTTTATTTTTTTTTGCTTCCAGGGAAACAGCCAACATCCCCCTCATCGCATTGGGTTTAAAGGAGACAAAAGAAGTGGATTTCTCTTCATTTTTCAAGGTACAGAAGACTGCTTTCTCCTCCTGTAACAGTAAAAATAAATAGTTTACAATGACATTAACCTTCAATAACATTGATAAATCTGTTTTTTTTTCACTACATTAAGTGGATATTATTGTCATTACCTAATGAGCATAAGTGTTTAATGAAGTTAATAATGTCAATCAGTTTAATAATAAGGTAGCGTAGATGAGTTATTTGTAACATTAATTTAAGTTGAGGTTTGATCTAGTGATCTCTTCACTCACAAGCAGGTCAGATTATGTTAGGCTGATGCTGACTTGACCTACTTTTAGTAACCATCATCAAATGACACGGTCATTTCATTTCCATCATAGAAGTTGTTCTGTTGATTTTAGCATTCATGCAAAGCTCACAGGAAAAATGGCAAACCCAGAACAAAACTTTATAACAGGAGCACGGCAGAAGTATGCAAATTAGGGGCAGCAAAGTGGGTGTACAGGTGTGAAGTCACAGTAGGCACGTGTCAGTGCTTTACAGCCGTTGAGTGGCAGACAGTAAAACTGTTGCATGCAAATCAGTTGAATAACAGCAGTAAAAGGCTTCAATAAGAACTGCGTGAACCTCTTTCTGGACCTTTAATTTCTTAAAGGACGTACTGCCTGATGATCTGATCCACCATCAGTAGTTTTTCTGCATCTTCTAATGACTTCAAGAAAAATCGTAACAATTTTCTGGCTGAAACCTGAACCACCTACAGATACACAATGGATGCAAAAAATCAAACAAGTAAACTCAATGACAGCACAGCTACAGCTGAAGACTCCCACCTCAGGCCTATTGGATAGGATACTCCTGTCTTGCCTTTTTTAAAATGTAATTATGTATTTATTTTTTAAATTTATTTTCTTTCTCTCTCTCTGGATTGTATTTATACATATATTTCTAATTGTGTGTGAGGGCCCAGTCTCAGGGCAATTACTATAGTTGTTCTGATGCATATTGTCCGTTACTTTTGACAATCAAAGTTCAGTAAAAGAACCGTGTTTTCAGTTCATAAGAGATATTCTGCTTTATATATATATATATATATATATATATATATATATATATATATATATATATATATATATATATATATATGTACAGTTTTGATGGGAGCTTTTGAGGTTAATTAGCTGAAAGTCTCCATCGAACACAGTCACTCTTTGGACTGTAACACCACTGTGTCTGTGTTGAGCCTGTCTGTTAATACGTTTTATGTGTAGGAAATACATTAATGGAAGGGAAACCCTGTTTCCCTGTAAGAATCATCATACAGGTCATCAGTTAAAGCCCTTTTTGTCTGAGGGGCTCATAAATACAGACACAGCTTATGGTTCAACTAATATTCAGGGCTTTATTCCTAGAGTTGCACCGCGTAAGCCTGTTGCGTTAAATACTCACAGGAGGCAGTTTAGTAGGTGTTAATATGAAACTGACTTAAAATAAAGGATCTTAGATCACATTTATACACGATGTGCTGATCCAACTTGGCTCTGTCTTGTGGCTTTATTGGCATCAAGTCACAGCTCCAAGGCTTTCTATGGACATATAACTTCGCCTGAGGATCCATACTGCCCACAGTGACATTGCCTCCCTCCGATTTCTGTCCTCAGTCATTGCTTTGTGCCACCCAGTAACGTCAGTATCTTGGGTGCTTATTACGACGTAAATGAAACCCCCTGTAGTGCTTATTTGCTGCCACATATTTAACCCACATTGTTAGACCTGGTTTTTAAACATCAGTTTATTCACAGTTATGTCATGGTCTCCTGTTTTGGAGTATTTGGGTCACCTTCTCTGCACACCTGTTTATTTATGTCCTTAAAAAAATAATCACCTGACAATAACGATGATTTGTGGAGATCTGGGTCATGATAGAAGCTGTCAGAGTCCCCGTGCAGCTCAGTTTTACTCTGAGAACATCGTAAATATCCTGATGGCATATTTACAGTGTGCTGCATCCTGCTCTGCGTAGCTGGCAAGCCTTGTGAGATGTATCTCTGATGCTGCTTGACTTATTGACTGTAAGCACACCTTAGTTTTAACGACACCATGTCTCCTGCCTCTGGATGCTTGACAGCTCTAACCTCTGATGTGGAGAGAATTCAGACAGTACAGTGTGTTTCTATGTTTGTAATGATGCACCTTATTAAAATGTTGGCTACCTGGTCAGCTAATAGTTTTAGATTCACCTAAGCTAATACTACTATAAAGACTTTACTTTCAAGAATGCCCAGTCTTTTCTGTCCCTACCAAAATTGGTGAAATTGCCTTACTGTAACTTTCTGTTTGTTGTCGAAAAAGACAAAGTTAAGAAAAAAAGCCCATTTGAAACTGTAACTGAACAGATGTGTTAATAATACATCTGTTCCTCAGACATCTACTTTTAATAAATGCCAAAACCCCCTGTATTTACTTCCTGGAGTTTATGATGTCATAGCTATGCAGCTCCGCCTACATGGGAGTTTTCTGCTCACCACAGGAAGATGTCATGACTGACTTACTGCTATTTACTGCTCATATATCAGCTGTAAATACATTCAAAAATATTTATTGATATTATGCCTGTGATATGATGTTTTTTTTTCTTCAGGACTTCATCTTGGAGCACTACAGTGAAGATGGGAACAATTATGAGGATGAGATTGCTGACCTGATGGACCTGCGACAGGTAAGGAGTATGCACAGATTCATGTTTTATTTGAATAGTTTCTGATGTTCACCAGGTAGATCTTGGTGGAAATCAGTTTTATTGACAAAAAATATGATTGCTTCTAAGACGTGAATCTTGGCCTTTTTCTGTAACACCACTGCAAGTATACCAAAACATAAAGCTCAAGACAGAATATTTAATTCTGTTTTTTTAACCCCTAAAAATGAAATAATAGATGTTTTGTCTACTCACTGCTCATGTCATACCTTTCTTTTCAAGTGAAAGAAAAAACATTAAATTGCTGGAAGCTGAAGAGCTTCTTGAAACTGGGTGGCGGGATAGAATATGGGTAAAAAATACATTTGTTAGAATGCATTGAAGACCCTAAGTAGAAAAAGCAAAGATACCAAGACTCATACCTTTACCAAGAAGTTAACAATGCCATTTTTATGTTGGCATGGGCGCATTTAATAAAACGTGATTAAAAAAAACATAAACAACTAGGTTGTTAATTATGCTCTATTAATGTAATTCCAGTATAATGAAGGCATTTAAAGCTATGGTCTATGATTTGGAAGCTTGGTACATCATAACACCGTTTATATGGCCGTTATGGTCCTATGGACCAATCTACGCAATATAAATATATCCGTATATACTGTAATGGTTGGTACTGTATGGTGCCGTAAATACCATAATAGTTGACCAATCCTAACCGCGGGGAACGGCAGTTCGGATTGGTCCGTGAGTCCATCCAATCCCCTGTCTCCCCTGCTCCGCACCGTCCTGCCTCACGGAGGGGAGGGGTGAGTGAAGGGGGGGCAGGCTGCGTTTTTTAAATCCGTCTCAACAGCCAAACTGGTTTTCAGATGGTAGACCCTAGCTTTAAAACTTTTGGTCAAGACATGTGCATGGCTTCTTTGCTCTTTGAAATCATCATCATCTCATCTGAAATGACCATTCATATCACACACTTTGAATTTTTTTTTGTTTAACTATGTATAGATACACTTTGAGAAAATGTGCCCTTTTATCTCCATCTAATGCTGATCCATTGGAAGAGATAACAAGAATCAGGCAGAGTACAGAAATCATGTGAACACTACTATTTACAGTACTATTATCTATTTAGACTTTTTTGGTACTTTTAAAAGAGATATATCTTGGTATTTCTCATGTCAGACTTGTTCCCTTAAAGTTAAAGCTAATAAAGATTCATTAAAAAGAAAATCTAAAGCAAACCTTTGCAGATGAAACAGAGGAGGGTCTAGACAAATGATTTTCAACAAAAATAAAACAATTTTATCTGTCTGGTTCAACAAAGTTCAAGACCGTACACAGGGGCTTGTTCCTTTTCCAGAAATCTTTTCTTATAGTCATTAGTAATATCAAACTTTTTCAGTTTGTCCGACTGTAACAGATCTTTCTCTTCCATCTCAGTCTTGCAGAACACCAAGTCGAAACGATGCCGGAGTGGAACTGCTGGCAAAATACTTCAGCCATCTTCCACTGATGGAGAGCCGATTCTTCTCACCATCCAGACAGACAGGCATCTTCTTCACCTGGTACACACTGATCATTGTCTAATATTACTCAGGAACACGAAGACAGAGGAGATGTGAGAAAAGAGGACTGCAGAGTTTTGCATAAGGCAGAATGTGGATATGTGCACTTAAGTTGAGTTAGAGTCATGTCTCAATCAGACCATTTGTTTGGATGACTGCCCTTCTGTTACACAAGCACAGGGGAAAAGACTTAAGTGAAGAATTCTATGATTCAAATCAGCTGACCATGTTTGTGTTTATTTACCATGTTAAGTATAATCAGACTTAACACTGTAATTTGATCATTTAAAATACATTTAAATCACCAGAGATATTTAACTACATTTCAGATCTCCTTGGTATCTATTATGTTTATTTAAAAATCAGCCTCATTTTCATTTCAATATCCCACATGA
Organism: Scarus forsteni; assembly: GCA_036419115.1. Classification (NCBI taxonomy): domain Eukaryota; kingdom Metazoa; phylum Chordata; class Actinopteri; order Labriformes; family Labridae; genus Scarus; species Scarus forsteni. Next base: position 3,074,534 of record JAZDUH010000190.1, read on the forward strand.
CAACCATTTGACTGTTCCTTTCACAGGAACAAATGCTAATGGCCTCCCTTCTCATCCTTCCTACAGGTATGACTCCTTCACAGGTGTGCCTGTGTGTCAGCAGAACTTGTCTCTGGAGAAAGCAAGCATCCTCTTCAACATGGCCGCCCTCTACTCTCAGATGGCTACCCGAAGCGACCGTCAGACAATAGCCGGTCTGGAGGAGGCCATCTCATCGTTTCAGAAAGCTGCAGGTAGGAATCTGTTAGCAAACAGTCTTGGATTATATGGTGTCAACAGACAGATAGCATTCATGATCCTGACTGTGTTTTGTAATTCACAAAGCCCCGTTACTTCATTCATCAAAACAGCACCAGTTAACATTTGTTGAAGTTAAAGAAACTTCAGAAAACCTGATTTTTGTTAAACAGCCATGTCCTGAGTCTGTGTTAGGGTGTGAGAGGATAGAAAGAAAGACTGAAAGATAGAGAAGACCAGAAACAAAAAAGCAACAACAATGTGATTAAGATAAAACTATGACTGACGAGGCCGTGAATTCATCTTAAGTATCTATCTATCTATCTATCTATCTATCTATCTATCTATCTATCTATCTATCTATCTATCTATCTATCTATCTATCTATCTATCTATCTATCGAGCATTGTGTGTGAGCCTCTGTTTATTTTGACAATCTATCAAATACCTTGGTGCACCTTAAAAACTTCTATCTTCTTCAAAATAAGCCTTGCTTGTAGAAAACAGGCCAGTCTCTACTCCTGCCTCTCCACAGAGAATGATGGGTGGATGTTGTTTCTCTGGCTTCATGTCATGGCGGAGCTCCAGAGGATCACCCGTCACATAAACTGGTTTCCCTTCACTGTGAGCTTCAGGAAGCTCAGACAAGACTTGATAGAATTATGACTTGTTAGTGTGAGGAGCATGGCAGCCTAATTACAGCTCTGAACAGGGCTTGGCTTTGGTTCTATTGGGGTCATAGCCACCATTTAGCCTTGTATAAAGTAAAATTATGATGTAGTTATGAGGAACACTGTCAACAGTCCATGGAGCCAGCAATACACTCAGCTGAGAAAAGACAACAAGTTTAAGAGGAGCTGCTGCATTGCCTGAGCCTGAAATAAAAATCAGGTTTATAGTTTGGGAGGAGTCTGTCAACAATGAAAGAACCTTAAAGGAAGAGCAGGAGGTCTGTTATTAAGTTGTCTACAGCTCTCTGCTGCCAAGTTTTGATTCTGTAAAATAAGAGGGAGGCATTCTCAGCTGGAATGCAGATGTTTTATACCCTCCATCGAACATGAAAATCTGATTTAAAGAGGGTTGTGTTTTGGCTCAGTTTTAAAGAAACACAGAGAAATTGATCTTGTAGTGTGTTTTTGTCCTTTTTCTGTATCTTGTGGTAAAACAACAGGCCTGACGGGAGGAGGGGGATTTTTCAGAGTTACGAAGTTGTTGTTTGATGGGATAGACGGAAAATACATAATACTACTTTGAGTTGATGTTGATAACTAAAATAGGTACCAGGTCCAATTCATAGCAAAGGTAAACAGTAACCATTCTGTTATATTTAAAGTGAATTGTCCAAATCTGGAAAGATCTTTTACTTATTATGACGCAGCTTTACTTAAAATGTTCTTTTTTCAGCTCATTTGTTTTTAATTCTTATTTTTCATGTATGGCTTGAAATAAATCATCCACCATTAATGGTGATGTCTGCATTAGGGATGGAAACCAAAAACCGATTCCATTCGAGAATCGTCAAGGAATAACTTAAAAACTCAAATAATCATAATGTAATATCATTTGGCTCTTTGCTTATCAGTTTCTTCCACTAAGTTCTGGACACCCTGCAGATCAGTGAGGGGATGCTCCCATCAGAGGCCGTCGACAGCAATGACAGCAAAGACTTAAAGGATAAGTTTGGTTTCTACGGCTTTCACATTGTTTATAGAATGAAGTAGAACAATATACTCACCCAGAAGGCTTTCCTGATCCAAACAGTGCTTCAGGAGATATTTAGATCCAAAATCGGCAGACATCTGTATAATGATAGCACATAGGGCATGTATAGTGCAGCTCCTAAAACTGCATTAATCGTCCAAAAACTCATTAGTTTCACCAATATTCCATCATGGTCCGCTCACGCTACTCCTCCACGACAGTCTGTGTCGCTCCAGACATGTTGTATGACTGTGCTGACCTCTGAACTGAAGAAGAAGATTTGCTTCCGCGCATGCGCAGTGCGACTCATTGTTTCAGGGGAAGACCGCCGGCTGCACAACGACTTTCTTCTTCCAGTTTTGTGCAAAATGGACGAATATCTATCGGATGAAGATGTTGTGGAGGAGAACTTTGAATATGATGGGTGTCCTTACAGTTTCGAGCCAGAGTTTACAGATGAGGAGCTCATCGAAAGGAGGACACGGAGGCAAAGAGAAGAACAGCTCTCCAGAGAGTAGAATGTTTGCCAGAGAGAGGCAAACGTTCTTCTTCTTCAGTTCAGAGGTCAGCACAGCCACAAAACATGTCTGGAGCGACACAGACTGTAATGGAGGAGTAGCGTGAGCAGACCATGATGAAATATTGATGAAACTAATGAGTTTTTGGACGATTAATGCAGTTTAAGGAGCGGTGCTATACATGCCCTATGTGCTACAATTATACAGAATATAACGATTTTGGATCTAAATATCTCCTGAAGCACTGTTTGGATCAGGAAAGCCTTCTGGGTGAGTATATTGTTCTACTTCATTCTATAAACAATGTGAAAGCTGTAGAAACCAAACTTATCCTTTTAATGATGTGATCATGGCCGTCCAGATACAGAAACAAAGTGTTTGCCAGTGCATGACAGTATTAAGTATCAGGACTACCACGTGTGTGACGTTGCTGACCCTATACAAATTTGCCGAGTCATATTTTTCTCCTACAAAAAATCCATAAGAATTAAATTTTAAACCTAGATAAAAGCAACATTTACACAGAGTTATAAATCTTTGTTTAATTGCAAGTGCAGTCCAACTTTCTAAACAAAATAACAAAAAATGTATTTATAATAGAAATAAAGTGTCATTTATACTGTCTGTGCACAACTACAAAAGCAAGACTGTGCTTTCATGTTGTCAGTTTTAGCTTGATGCCCTATTAACAGACCCCTGTTAGCTCTCTGATTGGTTCATTGACTGATCAATCAGAGTTAGAGTAACTCTCTTTAAAACAGCCATCGCCAGATTACTCCAGCTGGACAGCTCTTGCGTTGGCAGTCTTTCTGAAAGTATTGTGGTGCTTGATAAAGGATCACTTCCTGTTAAAGGTGGAGCTTGGTAAAGGGCCATATAGACGCTGATGATTAATTTTGGTATTTCACTTATTTGCCTTGGCCTATTTCTTAAAGTTTCCTTAAAAGTGTGTCAGTAATCTAGGTTATTGGCATGCCAAAGAATCAAATCTGTTTTTTTTCTCTTATTCAAACTATAACCCTCTTACCAAGTGGCTGTTTGTTTTTGTTTTTTTATTAAAGGTAGTTAAACCATTAATTAATCTGTCAGACCAGTACAAGGAGGATTTACTGCTAACTGTTGTAATGTTTTGTGTTAAGTAATAAAAGTCTGGTCACCAAGGAAATAGAATTGACAAAACGTTACCCTTTTTTGTCTCTTTAGGGTATTAATAGAAAAAAAGGTGTTTTCCCAAAATATGTGTTAAATACCAGGTAGTTAATCTGAGATTTTATAATACAATACATAATACATAAATCATTCCAGTACAGTTAAAAGAGCAAAACAAATCAAGTAAAATTGTTAGATTTTTTAGATTGAACCCCAGTTTTTAATTTTTCAGATAATAGACTTATTTCTTATGAAAACCACTGTTGGCTGTAAAAAATTTTATCTCAAAATTGCTTAGTTTAACACTCTAACAAATCACCAACTTGATCCAGTGCCTTGGTTTTCTTCCTGGGGTTAGCCCAGCGCTGACAACAAACTTTATATTTAATATTCTGGTTGGAAGATGATATAAACGCATTCCAATTTCTCCAAACAGTGACAATTAGTGCTTGCTCTTTTCACTGTATGTCGGAGAAGGCCTCTGAATTTACGAGTTTAAAATTATTAATGAGGTGTACTTTCTTCAAAGTACAGTCTATAAAATGGCTGATCCATCCCCTGGGGCATTTATAACATTAGTAACCTAGTTATTAGCAAAATATGGCAACTGCTCTGTTTCTCTCCCAATGTTAACAAATGCTTACATAAATATCTGATTTGAATCGCCACTAAAATCTAAGCAGTTCTTTGTTGTGCCATGACAAGCATTCTCTGAAAGTTTTGTCCAAATTCATCAATGATTTTTTGGGTTCCATTGCAGACAAAAAAACAAACAAATGACAGCAAAAATAAAATAAGATGGAATTTTTAGAATCAAAGAAAATGATACAGACTTAATGCTACTGCAGGTCATACTGATTAATAACTTGAGACACACGCTGCAGAGAGAACAGAAGCAAAACTGATCTGAATGATTTTGAACTGCAGATTTTGATCATTTCCTTGACACACTCTTGTTTGACCTTTCCTCCCAGGAACCCTGAACCACCTAAAGGAGACTTTCACCCACACCCCAAGCTACGACATGAGTCCCGCCATGCTCAGCATGCTGATCCGCATGATGCTGGCTCAGGCTCAGCAGTGTGTGTTTGAGAAGATGGTCCTTCCTGGGATCAGAAACCAGTTCTCTTCCCTTATGAAAATGGCTCAGGAGGCAGCAAAGGTAACCAGCAGCACAGACACACGCTCCTCACAGCAAAGAGGCCCTAACCGACGATGCTGTGACTTTCTCCTCGTCTCCCTGCAGGTTTCTGAACTCTACGATCTAGTCCACCAGTCCATGATCCAGACGCCAATCAAAGACAACGTGCCATTCTTTTGGTCCACCATGTCGCAAGTGAAAACCAACCACTACCGCTCCATGGCGCACTACTTTGTGGCCTCAGCACTGCTTGACCACCAGTGTAAGAAACTTTTTTTCATTATTACTGACGATAGAAAAATACTCAGACAGGAATTGAACTCTTATTTATTAATCACAATATCGTATTACTTCTTACAGGATCCCGTTACAGTCTTGAAATGAATTTTAAAACATATTTTACCAAGCAAATAATAAAAAACACATAACAATTGCAAAGTAATCAATCTTTCATTTTCCAAACAAGTAACAAATAAACGTCCCCCTGTTCCTCAACAACAACCCCCGCTCCACACACCCTACCAACCTCCTCACACCTACAGATCAGAGACTTTAGAAAACAAATATTATAGGTAATCATACAAATAAGTAAATTAACCAACATATGTATAAAATAGATACAGAAATAAAAAAACAAACCACAATAATGATGAAATATTCATGTTCAGTTAAAAACATAAGATAGAAGAGGAGCACATCACTTTTTTTTAGTAGTTTGGGTTATAAAGGTCTGAAAAGCCTTCAATTTAAGTTTCAAGTGTGAAAAAAGATCTGATAAACTTAATACAACAACGATGACAAAGAACAATCTCATAAATTAAAAGTATGAAAGTATCTGAAATTGCGTGAAGTCCATATGTGATAAATATTTATTATAAAACTAAATCTATAAAGTCTCTCTCTTATTTAAAAGGAATTTGATTTTGAATTTGACTTGTGTGTTATAAAATGTATCCTGTTCTTCTTGCATGATCTGTGTTGATGAAATAATAAATGAAGACAGATTAAAAACTAGAAAAGCACTCGGAGAGCACAGACCTCCGCCAGCGCCACAGTCCTCACCCATATTATGATATTCACCATAAATATTAGTTCTACCTTTATTTCATCGAAATATTTAGATTCCTTGAACATGAAAACATACCATTAGCATTTGGATTCATAATGATATCTATTTTAGTTCAGTAGTTATTCACAAAAATCACATTTTTCGCCATGGCGGCCAGTCGCTGATCCGGATCAACACCAAAATTGAATCACTTCTTCCTTTTCCCATGCTGAACATTTCCTAAAAATTTCATCGAAATACATCCATTACTTTTTGAGTTATTTTGTTCACAGACTGACGGACGGACGGACAAACAAACTCTCCCGAAAACATAACCTCCTTGGCGGAGGTAACAATAACACAGTATGAAGCCTGGGCCACCAGTTGGCTCTTCATCAAAACAGTAACTAACGACATCCCTACTTTTCCTCCCCTTTGAAAAATGTAATTAATGTACTATTTTGAATATTAACATAATGTTCTTATATGGCATATTAGGTCACAGACACTCTTATCGTCACATGATGTTCTCACACTGCTGATACTCAGTGACTGCCGCTGTTTACTCTCAGCATTATTTATCAGCCATCACACGCACAGAAGCCTGAGTGTGACAGTTTAACTGGTGCGTCGAGTGATAGTCAAGGCAGATGTTCTTGCAGTGTGGCTTTTAAGGACTTTTGTTTTACACTGTAAATAACATAAAACGTGCCGCTTGCCTCCCTTTTAAGAGAGATCTATCGGTCCCTATAGAGACATTAATGTCAGAAGGAGGTTATGGAGTCACAAGTGTTTATTAAAGCCATAAATATTCATAAAGTAAACAAAGGTGACTGTTCTAATGCCTGTCAAAAACAACTCAAACAGCAATTTAGATTTGTTAATGCAAGCTTTTCCACATTAAAGTCCAAAATATGAGCCTGGTGACAATGGTTTAAAGTGAATAAAAGCTTGGAATAGAACTTTTATGGTACTTCTTAATCTTGCTTGCCTCTAACTTAAAATGGTAAAGCACTGGAAAACTCTGTCATAACATCTTTCAGTGTCTTGTGTAACCATACAAAACCTGTTTGTGCTTCAGTGAAACAGGACAGTTGAAGCTGTTCTCTTAGTTTTGCATTTGTTTGCATCTAACATCCTCATCTGCATTTACAGTTATGTTTTCATGGCCAAGTACTTGTCTGTGGTTCACTGGAAAACTGGGAGATTGAATAGCTGGATTAATAATCTTGTTAATAATTGTCTAGGTCAGTATGTAGTTAATTTCTAAAGTACTTTTGCTGTTTACATGCAGTATGTCCCGTCGTGTTCATCAGACTGTTGACAGTCAAGGTGTGAAAAGATAATCCAATGTGTTTTTTACAGATGATTTCAGCAGCCTGTAAAACCTGATCCTGTTCTCACAGTGGTGTACGGTCCACTGGGTTGGTCTTGCTGGATGGCTGGACTGGTCCACAGGCAGCCACAAAGCTCTTACATAACATCTATTTAGAGAAACAGAAACAGGCTCTCAGAGAGGAGCAGTAAAGATAGGCTTCCCTTCCTGCAATAGATCTTCTGAGAAAGTACAGGAAAAAGAAGCAGCAAACTATTTTGCTCTGAGCTTTGGAAAAAAGTCTTAACTGACTTGCTTCCTTGACCTAGAATTCTCTCTTCATACGTCTGTAATGACGGATGCGTATGTCCGTGGATTTTCTTTTGGTGTGGAAGAGTTCTTGATACTTTGGTCGAGGCTAATGGGGATCCAGATAAATAAAATGAGAAATTAGGATGTATCTGAAAAATCCTGTCCTATTGGATCATTTTAAAGACTTGTTGAGACATTTTAAGTATACTGTTTTGTCACCTTTTTTTTCTGTTTTATTTTATTGTCTTTCCCCTTTTTTGGCTGTATGTCTTATTTTAAAGACATAAGACTTTTTCTCAGAGATTAAAGGGAAAATATAGGCCAGATATAAAACCAGATAAAACCAGAGGATAATATTTTAAAACTGTGTTTTGTCTCAGTTTTACTGGTTTGTCACTTAATATAGGAAAAATATGAATCATATAACAATAATTTTTAACTTAATAACTGTGATATTAATACACTTGAATTCTTTCCTGTGATAAGTGGTTGACAGAACTTAAGATTTAATCTAACAATAATTATTTAGTTCTATGTCAGTTATCAAAAACTGCAAACTCCTCGGGCAGATCAGGTTTGGGAGCACATGCTGGGTTGGCACTCTATCTTTCATCATCCCTGCACCACCAGCAACTTTAACCTACTTCGTTCATAGAGTTTATGAACGATGAAGTTTAAGAGGCTCTGTGGCTCCAGAGGCAGGAGGATACCAAGCCCTTTCCAGCTGCAGTTCCCCAAACATACTGTCCTAATTTCCCCTAAATGTCATGATGTCATGATGTGTTTGTTAGGATTATTGAAACCTTCTATACTCACATGCATTTAAAGATTAAAGTCATATCTTGTTTTTTATCTCAAGGGTGGACAACACATTGGGCCACCATCCTCTCTCCTCCCATCCTCACCATCTTTCATTTCCAAAGATTAAGAAATTTAAAATACAAAGAAAACATGAATGAATCTGTCAATTGTGATTCAACCTGACATACCAGTACAGCACCATGCACAACTGGTATATAGCCAAAAATACATCTGCAGAGGAATGGTAAAGGTACATGTTTAGTTCTTCAAAAACTGTTCACACTTGTCTTTATTGCATTTAAAGAGGCCTTAAATTGGTTTTAATTCCCGGCGAATCAAGTCATGCATTGTTGTTTAGTAAAGAAAACATGTAGAAATGTTGGTATGAATCCATTTTTGTCAAAGATTCATATCAACTTTTTCTTTGTTAATTAATTTTAGTTTTACTTCATTGATGTTATCTTGAAATTGTTAGAATGTGGCCTGTAGGTAGTGAGATAAAGTTTTAGCAGTCCTCTTAGTTTTAGCTGAATATTGGTCCACTTGAATTACATATATTGATTCTTTTTCCATTTAGAAATAACAAACAGCCATTACAATATATATGTATTTTAGGTATTTCTTTTGAAGTCTTTTTTTGATACAATGATTACAAATTGGTCTGAGACACTTGATATTTGGATTTTTTTGGGGGGGTTTATAACTGTAAAAAAATGTTGGACAAAAAATGAAAGAAGAAAAACTAAATACATAAACATTTAAAATGTCCAGGTTACAATTTATCTTTGCTGAAAACAACCAATTTGTAGTTACACATTGTAACGTAAGTAATTTTTTTTAACTTTACATCAGTATTTAGTCCCTTTAACTTCCTGTTGTCCTCCGTCTTTCTCCCACATCACTTAGAAAACTGAGCAGATTAAAAGACCAAATAAAAAGAACAAAGCCAAGCACATTTTTCAAGTTTACTGTCGATTTTCCCTCACTTTACTCATGCTATGTAGGTGGCAAGTTTGAATAGAAGAAGAACGGAGCAATGCAGCATTGGAGTTTGGCAGCTCATTACCAGATTCCTGTGTGAACAAGGAGAATAGAACAATGAAGCACAAGAGCGTACGGAGAGGACTCAGCCTCAAACAGCCAGAATAAAGAGACCTGTTGTAAACAGATTAATCCCAAAATAGCAAATTACCATGTCCACATGAAGCTGACCGGTCAGGGGAGGTCTGGAAAGTTCTGATGCTCTAGATTTACATTTGATACTATTATTTATTTAGCCATTTTTCTTCCTAATATTTCTATTTCACCTAGGCTGGAAGTTCCTCATGTTAACAATACAAATCCACAGAGAAGTTTTTCATGATCATTTTTATAATGCTGATTATATTTATTGTGGATCCATTTGCTCTGTGTCTTCAGTGGGTCCCAGTGATGATGAGGACCAGCAGGAGAAGACTTTGTCTCAGGTGTATGACTGCCTTCCTGAGGGACGCTCTCCCCTGGACATCCTGAAGAAGAAAGATGAACGGGATCGCATCGGTAGGTCTGAGTAGAGATCTTAAGAGTTGCAGAAAACCAGACATGATAAATTAGGCCTTTATATGCCTCACAAAAGGTGTCAGTCCTCAATTCCAGCCTGACACAGTAGCCATTTGTACACTAGATGAACTTTAATCCTGTAAGTGCTCACAGGAGTGTTTGTCGTGGGTTGACAAGCACGAAGCTGCCACATTCTTATCTTTTCCCTCCATTTTTAAGTTTTTACCTTTGCAAAGCACATTGTCTTTCTGCTGGCATTTGCTGTCTGTTAGCAAGATAACTAAAAAAAGGGAATTTAAGAAGTGGTTAGATTTTGGTAGTGTCGGTTAGATCCGGTAACTCCTCATGCTGTTGTTCACAAAGTGATGTTCCTTATATACCCAATCATGCACTCACCAGGTTCAGATTAACTTGTTCACCTGTGGAATGATCCAAACAGGGGTTTTTTTTAGCATTCCCCATCTTTCAGTCTTTTGTTGCCAAATCCCAGCTTTTCCAGAATGTTTCGTAGGTCTCAAATTAAAAATTAGTGAATACTTGTAAGAAAACAATAAAGTTTGTCAGTTTGAGCATTAAATATTTTATCTTTGTAGTGTATTAAATTATATTTAGGTCAAAAATAATTTGCAAATCATTGTATTTTGTTTTTTGGTTATGTTTGACACAGTGTCCCACTATCATTGGAATTAGGGTTTTTAATATACCCAACAAAATATAAAAGCAAAGGCTTTTTTACTAAAAAGAGCTGAATTTCATGATGATGTCCATATTTAACTCAGAGTGCAACAGATTGTCACAATCACAGATATAAAAGACAGCTGTCCAGTGTGTTTTCTGCTTAGTGAATATAGCCAAGGATCCCAGTGAAAATACATTTTATTGAATTTTGTAGACAGAACATTTGAAAACATTGATCTGTTGGTTCCTGTAAGAGTGTTTTGGATTTACACTTGTGTTAAATGCTTCTTTTTGTTCTTTTCTTATGTTGTGGGAATGCTTCAGTGAAATCCAACTTGGATCAGAGCATTACCATATTTTATATTGTGTCTTGGGTTTTTTTCTGTGAGTTAATTGTTACAATTATCGAAGAGAAGGTATGTGAACTAATTGGTTTGATTTATGTTACATCTAAAACACTCATGTATGATCAGAGAACTCAATCCAACCTTGTCAAGCCCTGCCCTCCATTTTCACTCAGATTGTGTGAAGTTAAAGCAGAAAAACGTATAAACATTTGTCTCTGAGTCATTTAGAACAGTGTTCTTAACTCCTCTTTGCCATATTCGTTCTCCTCTCTCTGTCTCTCTTACACGGCCCCTCAGGTAAAGCACACATCCGTCGGGCCATCCTGGGTCATGAAGAGGCACTGAGGATCTATGCTTTGTGCCATCACCTGAACAAGCTGGACAGTCTGCAGGACATTCTGAAAGCCAGTCATCAGCGCTCACTCAACAAGTTCAGCGAAAATGAGAATGAGGATGAGTTCACAGACTACACCGAGGCCCCAGATGTCATCCGTGAGTCCTACAGTCACCACAGAGTAGAGTTAAACAACAGAAACAGATAAAAGTATTTCACTGAAGCATTGGCGTAGTTTTATGGTGCAATTTATGATGGGACTTCAAGTTTTTAAGTTTGTGGAGTTTAAGTTGGGCCAGTGTACCAAAGCTGAAGTATTTTTCCTTATTTTAATTCTTATTCGGTGAGTTATTAAGTGTTCTTTAAAGATTGAAGCTTTAGATCTGCTGTGACACCAGTTACACATACATTCAAATGAAGCCTTGTTACCTCCCCATGGATGTTAATGACAGTGTTTGTTATTTTTCTCATTTATGAAAACGATAACTGAAAAACTAATGAACAGATTTGGATTAAACTTTCAGGTAATGTTGGTCAGGAGCTAAGTGAGATGTTAAACCCTGATGTGGATCCAGGAATTTTGTGGGGGTTTGTTAGGAGTGCAGGAAAAGGCAGTTTTCCACAATTTTTTGCATTAATTCAACTAACAATGTTGTTCATTTTATGGTGGAGGATATTTTCTAAATTAGCTAAGATTATAACTTAATTTTGACATTTCCCTCCGGGTCTCAGAGGCTATTTTGTATCAGCGCAGTGTTGGACATATGTTTTATATCTCTAACATAAAAGAGGACTTCCTTGCCTGCACTTTTGTTTCCTGTCAAGCGAGATAACAGCAAAAATGTTTATTTATGAAATTCCACTGCATGTTGTCACTTATTTTCCTCTGTCTGTTGAGGCCATAAGATGAGTGAGCTATTATAATCTGACAAAATTTCTAAACATTTCTGTTGCTATATGTGAATTAAATGCTGTTGCCTCTTAATACTGAGGCAACCAAAATAAAGTTCAGCGTCATCTGCAACAAGATTTTGCTTAGTTTAAAAGTTACACTCTGTTAGTTAAGATGAATATTACATCTCTGCACATAGCAGCAAATCAAAGACACAACCTAAGTTTAACTTAACAAGTATCACTGAGGATTAAGTGTGGACTCTACAGCACGGTTAAGGTAGAATTTATGCAAAGCTGGTGCAACAGGTTGCTGAACTACAGCGAGTAGGAGAATTTCCTGCTTTTGGAGGTGTTAAGGCACTTTAAGATTCAAGATTAACTCAGGCACTGACCTGAAAACCTGTAGTTTAATATGCACAATTGATTTTAGTCTGAAGAATAAGCTTCATAAAATGTCTTATTTTTCATTTTTGCTGTTTTTGGCTCACTGCAGCTTGTTACAGCTCTGTTGCAGATCTAACTAAGACTGATAAGCTTAGTTTGACTGTTACTTTTGTGACAAGTTTTGCATACCATAATGTGTTATGTAAGCATTTTGTCAGGAGTTTCTCTGGAAACCCCCCTGCAGGCCTGTTGTTTATATTGGAGACTCATTTTACTTTGAGAAGTGGGAGTTTTAAAAAAAAAAAACAGGGATGTCCAAAATTTTTACATTAAGGGCCAAATACAAAATAAAGGAAAATATGTTGGGGCCACTTTGATCTGCCTACCTTTAGTTTATTCATTTGTAAAGCTGATCAAATATAAAAATGCTTTGAGAGAAAGTGCTTATGTTAATGGATTGCCAAGGCAAACAGTCATTGTTAAAGGTTTTGTGATGCATTTAGGGGGGCAGCCACTGGTCAGGATGAGAATGACCCTCCAAGCACCAGAACAGAAAGAAGATGCTGATGACTCATATCCATTTTTAGACCAAAAACAAGAACAAACTGAAAATCTTTGTAGTAATGTTGGTGCTTGAAGATGATCAGCACAATATTCTTTGTACACCACACCTTCAAATGGAGTAAATAGTGAAGCAAATGATGGCAATTCATGCTGCATCTAAAAGCTGTACTCAGTGTGTCCATGTTCATCAGTCAAGCAAAAGCCTTAATGTGATCTAATGTGGGCCTTATTTTCTTCATTATTTTGGAGCTTGCTGTAGAACAGTGGACCTCAAAGTCATAGTTTGGACAACTCCGCAATAGAAAACAAGGCAATTCTAGTACAGAAGAGACAAAAGGGAAAGAAAGGGTGTAAACATGTAGATTAAAGTAAATAAATAAGTGCATGTCAGCAAAATTCTAATTCATCCCCAGTTGAGATATCATTGTTTACAGAGGTGGGGGTAAGATCTGAACTGTGAAGTAAAGTTTATTTGTGTTGCCCTTAAGCGTCACTGAGGTGACGACTATTCTTCTCTTAGTTTACATAGAAACGAACAAATCTCCTCAGTGTCACCACAACAAACACTTCACTAACGAAGCTGAAGTCAAACAGGGCAGTCGTGCTCGGCTGTGTGCAGTTCTTAAAAAACACACCTGCTGCAGTCACATGTGATAGGTGACATTTATTTAGGTACATATGACGTAATGTTGACACTGCTAACTGAAGCCTGCCTCTCTGCAGTGAAGCAGCTGAATGTGGTTGTGACTGTAAACACTGAAGAATGACAGCTCTGTTTTCTCCCTGTCTCTCAAACAGCCAAAACAGAGCACAAAGCAGAGATGGAGGTTCCTGCCACCACAAAGGTGAAAGTCACAGACTTCTTCCAGCGGCTGGTATGTGGGTTACTAATATTTTCCACTCACAAAGTTTCACTTCTGTACATGATGGTTGTTTTATTCATTAGGTAACAGAAACATGGCTCTGGAATTTTGTCCAGTCTTTTAGAGTGTTTTATTTGGTGTTATTTTTGAATAAAGCCAACCAAGGATGAGTCTCCTGGAAGCTTTGTCACATTTGAGCAGTCAATTCAGTTGTGCTCTCAAAGCCTCCTGGACTTTCATTCAAAACAAGACATGATTAAACTAACACTAACCGTGGACAGAGATGCTCTGATCATGGGTTGTTTATAATGGTGGCGGCTGGGAGGGCAAGGCATCCTGTTTGTGTTTGTTTCTTGCTTTTGTTTAAACCTTTACTCATCCAGACATTTACTGATGATTAAACATTCCCATCTAGAGCTTGTCTACATGAGAATTTCACAGCTACAGCACAACTGATTTGTCCTGATTAAGTGTTAAAAAGAAGAGAGTCTATCCCAGCTTTTATTGGGCGATCGCAGGGCCACTTAGAGAGACAGACATCCATTCACCTCCACACTCATAACTTAGGGCAATTTAGAGTCACCAGCTAACCTAATGAGCATGTTTTTGTTCTGTGGGAGGAAGCCTTCACACTTCACACAGAAAGACCCCTGTCTGACTGGGCAATCGAACTGGGAATCTTCTTGCTGTGAGGCATGTGCACTACCTGCTGCGCCACCATGCTAATAAGATAATGAATGGCAAAATATTATTCATAAAACATTATTCTAAAATTAGATGAAAAAAATGTAAAACAGATTACTTTAATTTTGGCTGAAAACCTTGCTGTGCAAACAGGGCCTAAGTGTTGCAGAAGAAACATTAATAAAGGGAACAATAACCAGAGAAGTAGACATATAAAAGTTACATTGAAAAGCAATATCCCCCATTTAAAGTTTAGTCAAATCTGTCACTGCAACAGATATCCTCTGTTCACATCATGTTCAGACATAAATGAGCTCTTAAGTAAAATATTTATGCAGCACAGTTTTCAGTCACTTTCAATAATAAAAAATCTTATATATGGGGTGCCGGTTTGGCGGAGTGGTTAGCAACTGGACTCGTCCAATGTGCGTGCTTCTGCCGGCCCAGGTTCAAGTCCAGCCTGTGGCAAGTTGGCAGGGTGTCTTCCCCTACTCTCTCACCCCCTTTCACAAGCCTGTCTGCTGTCCTTCTGTCCTATCAATAAAGGCACAACAAATACATTAAAAAAATAAAGTGTGTATATTCTCATTTGAAGCACACAGTGTCGGTTATAGGGTGCTCTGTTGAGGATCAATAATGACATGGACTCCACTAGCTGCCCCCTTGCTGGGGGCGTCTCTTACCTGAAGTTGATTGTGAACCTTATAAATATCTTAAAGGACTCATTATGATGGAAAAACCTTAGCTTGAGCATTTCTATTGTATGATTTCAGACTTTACAGATGAGTATTGGTCTACTTACATTTCATTATGAATACATAAAATACAATAATTCTCTGAGTCCGGGTCTGTGTAGCTAAGTAACACCTCGGCTCCTGCTGTGGAATCCCTCCTTGCTTTTTATCGATACCGAGCATAATCTGTCCACACATTCACTAAAGATGCCGACTGTAAAGGTTTTCCCATTTACGTGAATTAGAGGTGAATTATAGACATCAGTTATCCGCTGCCGTCTCACATGTGAGACATGTTTATGATCATGAAATGATTTAACAAATGTTAAATCACTGAGACAGTGATCAAAAATTCTCAAACAGTAACTTAAGCCAATTTTGAGATGCAAGATATTTGATTGTTGCAGATATTTTATATGCTGACAAATTCAAACTGATTATCACCCACATAAATGTCTTTTTTGTCAAGAGCACAATACTTCTGCTTCACTACAGCTGACCCTTTTCTGTCATGCTGACGTTTTCACAAGAAAAGACAGATTTGTTGAAAAACATGTTTTTCTAAAACTAGTTGATTTTAACATACAAAAGTGGATATTCAGTGATGTTGAAGTGAAACATTAAAGTCAATTTGTTTAACTTGCCATTATTACAGTTAATTAAAGTGGTATATTATGACCAGTTTGTACGGCAAAAAAATCAACTGTAAATATGGGCAAAAATGTCATATCTGCCAATACTGATGATCAATTTTCAGACGAACAATATTCGTTCATAAAAGTGGGCATCTCTAGCCATTTTTGATATGTGTAGTTGGTGCACTTTGGACTCCACTACTGCCTCCCATGATTGATTCAGATTTTTTAGTGTTATACCATTTCATTTCATCAATTAAATTAAAGATTTCAGCATAATGCTTCTCTTTACATCTTATTGTGAGCCTCATGTTAGAATATTTGCACCACTTTTTTATTTTATCTGACTATCTTAAATGCATTAACTTTTTTGGTTACTTTTAGTTTTGGCCGTACAGTTTTGAAGATTCTCTGCATCAGCGAAACATTTAAACAGATGCAAGTTTGCAGTGGCTTAATGCATAAGTAACTTGGTTTAAGGAGTACAGTGAGAGTTTTGTTTCTTTCGGACTTTGGTTTGATCCACCTTAAACTTGAAAACAATAAAGGAAAGAGAAACCGGGTCTTCTGGAGGAGCAGGTTTAAGAGACTGGCAAAAACATGCTCTCTATGCTCAGGACTGTTCTGTAGTCCTTGGATTAATGTATGTTGCGTAAGAGAAGAGATTACCACTCATTAGTTTGCTATCCATACTATTTTCTTTATTTTATACTTTGAAACATTTAAAGATCAGAGAACAAATACTGCTCAAGTGTTGGAACCCAGCAGCCATTTTGACACTATTCGCCTCTCTCCACCTCCTCTCAGGGTCCTTTGTCAGTCTTCTCTGCCAAGCAGCGGTGGACGGCTCCACGAACAGTTCGAGTCTGCCTGGAGGACAGAGACCTGGGCTTCACTCTGAAAGGAGAATCACCTGTTCAGGTGATTTCGTTGGACCCCCTCTGCTCAGCAGCTGTGAGTTTAAGCATCTTATTTCAGTTTTTAAGTCGCCCTCTGTTTGAGTTTGGTTCTTGAAATTCAGACTCATATTAAAAAAAAAGAATTTAAAAGAACACCAACATTTTTGTTGTTTATGTCTTACCTCACTACTGAGTCCATGACAAGCAGGTAGACATCATTCTTTTGACTGTGCTGCAGTAACAAGGAAGAGACAGCCCACGGCTAGTTAGCTTAGCACAAACGCTGGGAGTCAATGAGTAAAGCTAGCCTGCCCCTGCCTGCAGTCATCAGATAATCTCTTCAGTAACTCTTAACGGTCTTGTGTGCCTGTTGTTGCCATTTATGCTATATCATCTTTTATTATCTCCATATTATCTTCTTCTGCTCCTAAACTGAGACTTTGTTATGTTGACCTACCTCTGCTGCAATTTTCGCGAGATGTGACATTCACAAATGAGTGGAAACTTTTGAACAGCTCTTGATAAGCACCATTCACAGTTTGAGTGAGCCTTTCGTTTGTGAGCTATTCTTAAATGCAAATTGCATGCAAAATTAATAAATTATGTTTTATTTTTGACAAAAAGATGCTAATGGCAATGTCGTGTTTGACATGAGTCCCTCTGAAATACTATAAAGCCAACTCTCTTCCATCCATCTATTATTCAAATTTCCTATCCCTTTTGGGATCGTGGGAGCTCTCAACTATCCTAGCTGACACTGGGTGAGAGGTGGCACCCTGAAATAATCTGCTGCCAATCACAGGGCCACATAGAGAGAAAGACAACTATATATGCTCACACTCAAACTTTAGGGCAATTTGGAGTCCCTAATGCCTAATAAACATGTTTATTAGGAGAACCCGCACATGCACAGGGAGAACATGCAAACTCAACACGGAAAAGCCCAGACTGACACAGGAAGGAAACTATGAGGAACATGCTCTACCTGCTGTAGACCAACCCCCCCATACATAAAATCAGAAGGAATCGGCGAGAATTGTTTTAGAACCAGATTATTAAATACGGTAGAACCATTAATTACTTTTTTATCAATAAAATTTTATCAATTCTCATCCCTACCCCTGTGTTTTTCATTAGTGACACATTTTATACACCCAACTGATGCCCTAGTGCAGCGAATTGAAGGCTCATAGCTGCCAGTCAGTACTTCTGGTTTTATTTGCAGTAGAATATGTTTCAGTGGCCATGTTCTGTTCTTTTCTCTGTCTCTCTTAAATGAAAATGAAGTCCATTATTTGCTCAGCAGCTCAGCAGTGTGCTGGAGGAATTATCTCAGGACTAAAAGGGAGCACAAATTAGAGACATGTTTGCTTTGTGATTATAGAACTTCAGCATGCAAATTAAAGTATTTCTCAGAAACTCTTTGTAAGATTCAGCTTCAAAGAATGTCTTCAGCCCCTCTCTCTCTCTGCAGTGCTCCAGACATAATTTAATTAAGAATCAGAGAGTATTTAGTCCATGCAATCCTTTTAAGTCTGACAGCTCATTAAGTGGTACTGACAAAGAGCAGACTCTTGTTAGACTCTGCAGGCTATGCGGCCAAAGAGATTAGCGGAGTTATATGAGTCTAACTGGGCCAAACTCTTTATAACTTTTAATTCTACAATCAACAAGACTGCTTCTCCTTTGTTGTTGACCTCGGTTCAACTTATCAGACAGAAATAGCCAAGCTCATGTAGTTCAGACAGACTTCCCACAGCTATGACAAAAACGTGGTCCACACACTCACTCTGGACCTCGTGCACGCAGTATAAAGGATTTGTTTGGGATCAGGTTCAGCATTTTCCGTGCTGATCCTTGCCGTCTCCAGGATGTAGAGGGAAAGTAGGTGAACCTGACTCGGCTGCCATTCAAACAAACCCACAGCTGTAAATATTTGCTCTGTCTGCCACTGAATGAGGACAGATCATACCAGTGGCCTTCTCTTTGACCTCTATTCTGCATTTTTACATAATTTTTTTTAGGCTGATGGTCTGAAGGAGGGCGACTACATCATCGCTGTGGGTGACACAGACTGTAAATGGATGGGTGTGGGTGAGGTGATGAAGCTGTTGAAGGATGTCAACGAGGACGGGATCAACGTCCAGGTTGTGAGCTTAATGGAGAGCAACCCCCAAATGGTATGCCATGCTCTAAATAGAAGGTTGAATAAGCCACACTCACAATATGGCTACTGTCACATTAAATGTTGGCTGCGTGACTAAGGGGCAGGTACTTCTTGTAATCAATTAATCAGTCAACCCTTTATTTGTATAGTGCCAGTTCATAACAAGTGTTATCTCAAGACATTTTACAAAAGAGCAGCCTGATGCCATACATATATATACAAAACCCAACATGAATCCGTCATTAGCATCGCACTGGGCCAACCAAACCACAGGGAGGCGCCTCTGTAGAAGGCTTAGAGTATCAGCAGCAAGACAACATCCCTGCTTAAAAGTTGGAGGTCTTGAGTAGATCTAGTCTCATGATAAACAGCCATCACACCAAAGCTGTGTGAGGTCTTGAGTAGATCTAGTCTCATGATAAACAGCCATCACACCAAAGCTGTGTTGGGTGTGTGGGCGCAGGAAGGGAGGTGGTCAGAGACCAAAGGACTAATGTAAACATTGAAGATAGTGACAGATCCATGGGCCAATCATTAATCTGTCCTCCTCATATTTGTCACTGCTTAATACATTTGTGAGAGGTTAGCTCCTCAAGATGCAGCATCTCAGAGGGTCCACATGTCTACATGATTGTAGTGATAGTTTTTATAGAAGAATAATCAATGACAACCATGAAAACAGTGATTAATCTAATATTTACATTAACATCTATAAAGATTACAAGGTAGAGATGACTAATATTGAATAATACAACAGCATCAAAATGCTAGCGACAAACTTATGTGTACCTATACCGTTAACCTGTCCTCATATCTGTCTAAGCTGAGTATAAATCCATTAAAAGTAAGCCCTTTGAGATTTAGCATCTTATTTTGACAAGGGTACTAGAGGCCTTAGACTGAGTGTCCTCTTGTCAGTAGACGGATTCATGTTGTTACCTTATTCCAGCGTTACGCAGCCCTACTGTGGTGCTTTTTCCTCTTTTCTTTCACTAAATGTCTCCTTCAATCTCTTTGTAGCCTACAAAGAGCGCCACCTTCTGTGGAAACCTGCCTAAGACTTACTCCATGATCTGCCTCGCCCACGATGACGATGACAAGAAATCTCGTAAAGTGACCAAGAAGTCGTCCTTCATCAGCTGGGGCCTGAAGAATAAACTGAAGAGTGCCAGCACCCTCAGCCTGCCCACAGCGGACCACTCCGGAGCTCTTCCCTGGAACAAACCCACTCCCACCTTCCCCAGCTCCAGCTCCTACAATAATGACAGCGCCCTCTACTGATCAGGCAGCAGACTGAAGACTGTCTGCAGACATTGTACAGAGTGCACAGACGAGGCTCTGTGTGGCTGTGCACTGTACTGTGCTGTACTGTCTGTGGTTCAGTAGCTTTTTCTCACTGAGCTGGAGTGTGTAGCTGTTGTGTCACCAGTGTAATAACAACATTACAGCCACAGCGAGCTTTGAAAGTGACTGTGCCAAACACTGTTTATATGTAGGTGCCTTTGTTGATACATGGGTGCCTATACTGTAAAGTATAGTTAACTGGATTGTTCACCAAAAATAGGAAAATCTGTCTGTACCATGCCAGTATGCCTAAAATGACTGTAGACTGTAGACCGTAGACTGTGTAAAAGAAGTAACACATATTGGTTTTAGAATCCATCATTTGAAGCCAAAAGTTTATAGATTTTAACATTTTGGATCATTGGTGACCATACTTGAGAGAAGAGGCTGTGGTGGTTTTTCAAGTTTCTGTTGGGCCCTCTTCACAGTCACTGGGAGGAGATTCCTGTCCAGATTTTTGCCACAGAAAGGTGGCAAGTTTCACCGCGCTTAATTTCTGTGCCACACATTCCTCTTCTGACGTCTAGCCTGTCAGTTGTCAAAAGCCGACCATTAAACAACAATATTTACTGTAAAAACATGACTGACAGATATAAATAAATACCTGCGGTCACCATCTTATAATCACCTTTTGTTAATACACAGTGTTGCACCTTCGGGTTGTAAACAGATCCAACCTCTTGTTTACTACCGCTCGATCATCCTCTTAAAGAAAGAATTCTCATGACTTTGTTTTCAGACCTGTTGTTAAACAAGCAACACAACAGCAAAATGGGTGCAGTGATGCTCAAAAATTAGAACATGATGGGTTCAAATGTGCTTAAAAAAAGAATGAAATTTAGGCTTTTGCCCATAACCAAATACCGTTTAAGTGTGAAATTCGTTTTTTTTTTTTTTTTAACTTGAAATAAGTACATCAACCACATGATATAACTGAGTAAATATTCTTAGACCCATTCCTGTTTTGTTACTGCATTATTTGCACTGTTTAGCCATTTGGATGGACTTAATACATTTTGTAATTTGTTAATGAATTCATAAATTAACTTTTGATTGATAAATGGTCACATTATGTTACTCAGATGCTGTGTTTTGTGCTTTTCTGTTGTGCAAACACAGAGACAGTTGTTGCGACAAAATTTCAAACAGGGTCTGTATCAGTATCTGTTAAAGCTTCACTTCTAAGTAATCCAGGAAAGGAAAAAGGGAAAAGTTCAGCAAAAACTGTGATCTAGGCATCCATAGTGTCAGCTTTACATGCTTGGACCCTCATTGGGGGAGATAGAATTAAGTCAAAGTTGAAAGTTGAAATGAGTTGAGCCCTGACACACCAGGTGCACCATTCAATGTATTTGCCTCGTCCATCAGGGTAATAGTCTATAGGGAGTGTCTGGAAATGGGGTAAGACCTTGATAATAGCATTTCTATCAAGAAGTACTTTCAGTTTAGTTGTTTGTCATTTAATGAAGAAATGCAGTCCAGATTGGAGCTTCAAAGTATTGAATTGCCTGATTACAGATTTTGAATCAGTTTGATCCAGCTGCACTGCAAGGTTATCCATACTGAGGAAATTCCCCTTTAGTATGACTACTGTATCATACTGTGGGCATTGTTGGCTTTGGAGCGGGTCAATTTTAATCCTGGTATGAGTGTTGTCAGAGCTGTCAGACTGCCCATGTGAGATGCATGCGAGATGTGTGGCTGAAAATATCAAGAGGCTCACCTATTTTACAGTGAGTAAGTCACATGCAGTATCTTAGCTAAAATAGACAGGAAAGTAAAATCATAGCCAGTTTTACCTGTATTAGCAGACTTGTGTCCACGCTAGGAGGATATATTACACTTCCTGATTATGCCTTTCAAAGTAAAAGCTCAGTTTGTGTGGAGAAACTCCTGTTCATATCAAAATCAGCTTTCCTAAACTTTTCTCAGGCCAGCTTCACAATGAATCGGGTCACTTGTTTGGACTTTTGTGGTTTGTCCTAAAGATTTGCTTGAAACTCTTGAGTTAAAAGTGTAGGGAGAGAGAGACAGCAGAGAGATGCCGGCAAATTGTAGCACCTGGTCTGAAAGCCATGGTGTTGTGTGTAGGCTGTCATGTCATCAAATGTGTTTGAGCTGTTAAAGTGTTGGTTCTGGACACAGCAGAGATCAAAAGGGCAGGAAGATGCCAAAATGCAGAGATAAACTCTAGAGAGGACTTAAAGAAAAGGACATAAGATTCAAATTAGATGTTTTGATCAGAAAACAATGTTTTAATTAAAAACGTAAGAAAGGCAGAAGATAAGAAGCTGATTTTTAAGTCAGTTTCAAATCCCACAAAAGCTTACATGCACTTCTTTTATACAGTCTATGTGTGTACAGCACAGTACAGCTGCTCTCAGAATCATTCCAGTCTGTAAATACTCATCACAGAGACGGTTAAAACTGTCTCCTCAGCAATAAGCGCTTCAGACAATTGAAGGATAAAAACAAAGTGGTACAAACACACCCAGAATCAGGCACAGCTCTACTGCAAAGAGGTAATTTAACTGTGGCATAAAGATGATGTTTGTGTCTTCGTTTTACTTATGTGTTTTCTAAACTTATGTAATGCAGTATACTACACATCCATGGAGGGATCACCAATTTGTCTGTACAGTTTTTACTTTGCCTGGGCTAGATGATGTATGCGATGTTGAAATAAGCTGCTAAAATCAGACTTGTACCTTAGTTATGTATTCACGTCACTTTGTATTTGTGAGACAGCCTTTGAAATGATGTTTCTGATAAGTCTTAAGGACGGGGACAGAGTGTAAATGGAAGTTTGGGTGTTTTCGGTTTGCTCATTGTGCCAGTAATGCCTCGGACCAAAATGCCTCCATGTTACTGTCTACCATCCTGACTCATGTTTTCCTGTTCTGCCCAGCTCGCAAGTGTCTGCCAGAAGAGGACGCGCTGTGTCTCTGTTAATGTGAATCTAGATGTAATCAAAGGTTATTTTGTCTCCAGAAGGGAAGAATGTGGACAGACCAGTGCCAGCTGGTCACCCATCAGTGACTCAGATCAAAGTCCACAGTCAGGTGTCTCCTCTTTGTCTGATCAGTCTAAGCCCACATTTAACTGACACCACACAGTGTTGGACTATCTCTTTATCTACAAAGTAGATTCCTATACACATTTGATAATCAAATTATTTATGTAATAAAAATATACATAAAAATATAAATATTTGCATGTAAACTTGTAGGATTATTTTGTGAATGGTGATGTGAATATTTGCACGTTGGATTTCTGGGTTGGTCTCTTGAAGGAATGTATTTTACTAGCCTCGTTTAATCCTTTGGTGAGTGTATGGATATTTCTAGTGCATTTTGTCTTTATAAAGATGTTTTAAAATGTAAAAATTGAGAACATCTACACTCTTAACCATCTCGGTTTACCCATGGTAGTGTCTTGTGTGCCATGTGTGCTAATCATGAAGGAGAATATCACAGTTTAAGTTAAAAGTGCCAATAAGTTTGCTAACAGTGGCATATATGCAGAGTCTCCTGTCAGAGGTCTTTTCCAAGAGGCTTTAGCTTATATGCAAAGGGCTGTTGTACATTTTGATTTTCCTTTGCTTGTTTCTTTGTACTATTTGCAGCACAGTAACTGTGGTATGGATGCAATTTTGTGTGATGTACATAAACAATACTCTCAATAAAGAAGGGGTCAAACACTTCTCTGTTTTTGTTTTCTTTGTGTGTGTCCTAAAATGAAGGTAAATAACATGACTGATAAACGGAGTGATGCACCATCTGCAGACCTAGCAGTGTTGAACTGGGATAGTGTTGTGAGTTTAGCAGGAAGGACAAACTTTCAAGTCTGTCTTCATTTCAGTTAACCTTGCAGTGCAGTTGGGTCTACCTGATTCAATATAATCAGAGTGGCCCATAGCACAGCTAATTCTGATCTCTTAAGCGGGAAGAGGTGGGAACTACCAGCAGGATAACAGCAGGAAGTGACCGTTAGCATAGATGCAAACAACTTCAGCAGCAGTTTTCACTGATTTTAAGCTGTTAATTGAACCTTGTCATCTAAGCCATTTTAGACTTCAAAAGCTGTCAGCAATTAAGATAAATTATACAGGAGTCACCAAGGAGATCTCCATAGGTCTTTGCCTGTGGCATACATACATCGAAACTTGAATAAGTAATTTTATTTGTGGGGGGTAAGGGCAGGTAAAATCAGTGTTTAAGGCATGCAAGTCAGGAGTTATGTGCTAACTTAAGAGGATGAACATTAGGAGTCACCTCTGATGTCTTTTTTTCTTCTTTATCTTAGTTGTTTAGCTTAACCAGTATTTATTGTTTGTTGCTATTGTTTTATGAAAGTACTGAGTTATCCTGAAAACAAAATAAAGCTATGTTTGTTTGGTGTCTTTGAACAAAAGATTTCCCCTGTCTCAGTCCTAACATTCAGACAACACATATAGACGTGGCAAAATTTGTTGGTACCCTTCCATTAAAGAAAGAAAAACTCTTAACGGTCACTGAAATAAATTAAAACTGAAAAAAGTCATAATAAATAAAGAAAACATATATATTGAAAATCAACTAATGAAAATCAGACATTTCTTTTGAACTGTGGTTCAACAGAATTATTTTAAAAAACAAACTAATGAAACTGGCCTGATCAAAAATGATGGTACCCTTAACCTTAGTGTTTTGTTGCACAACCTTTTGGAGCAATCACTGCAATAAGGTAATTTCATTAACTTTCAATGAGTTTTTTTCACCTGTTTACAAGTATTTTGATCCACTCCTTATGAGCAAACTGCTCCAGTTGTCTCAGACTGCATATTTTGGTTCCGTCTATGAATGTTCACTAGGACTCAGATGAGGGCTCATTGAAGGCCACTTCAGAACAGTCCAATGTTTTGTTCTGAGCCATTCCTGGTTGTTTTAGGTCATTATCCTGTTGGAGGACCCATGACCTGCGACTGAGACCAAGCTTTCTGACACTGGGCAGCACATTTCTCTCCAGAATGCCTTGATTGTCTAGAGATTTCATGGTACCCTGCACAGATTCAAGACACCCTGTGCCAGATGCAATAAAGCCCCAGAACATAACTGAGCCTTCTCCATGTTTCACAGTAGGTACAGTGTTCTTTTCTTTGTATGCTTCATTTTTGCGTCTGTGAACACAGAGCTGATATGACTTGCCAAAAAGCTCCAGTTTGGTCTCATCTGTCCAAGGGACACTCTCCCTGAAGCTTGTGACTTTTCAATATGCATTTTGGCAAATTCTAGTCTCATGTTTTTATGATTTACTTTCAACAGTGATGTCCTCCAGTAAGTCCACTGTGGCTCAAACAGTGACTGATGGTGCAATCTGATACTAATGTTCCTTGACATTGCAATTCACCTCTAATCTCTTAGGGAGTTGGTCTGGGCTGTTTGATTATTATCTATATTATTTGTCTCTTTAATTTGTTTTCAGTTTCCTCCTGCAGCCATGCCCAGGGAGGTTGGCTATAGTCCTGTGGACCTTAAACTTTTGAATAATACAGTATGTTCAGCTGTAGTCACAGGAACATCACGCTGCTTGGAGATGGTCTTATAGCCTTTACCTTTAACATGGTTGTCTATAATTTTATTTCTAATCTCCTGAGACAACTCTCTCCTTAGCTTTCTGAGGTCCATGTTCAGTTAGGTACACACTAGGATACCAAACAACCCAGAGACTACTTTTCACCTTTTAAATAGGCAGAATGACTGATAACAAGTTTGAAGACACCTGTGATACTAATTACAGGACACACCTTAGTTCAAAATGTCTTTGTGGTCAAATCATTTTCAATCTGTTCTTGGGGTACCATCAATTTTTTTCCAGGTCAGTTTCGTTATTTTAGTTTATTTTTTAAATAAATCTCTTGAACCACAGTTCAAAAGCAATGCCTCATTTTTATTAGTTGATTTTCAGTAAATGTTTATTATGATTTCTGTCAGTTTCAAGTTATTCCAGTGACCATGTGGGTTTGTCTTTCTTTAACGGAAGGGTACCAACAACTTTTTCCATGTCTTATATAACAATACTTTTATTATTATTGCTTATGTTAAAATAAAAGGAATAATGAAAATAAAAATTGTGACAGAAATGTTGTGGATGAACATATTTGAAAAATAAGCAATATAAATAATAATGAAGATAATCAGAACACTAATATTTGGTAGTAAAAGTATTATAAAGTCAACATTCAAATGTTTGTCAATTTTAGTGATTTTTTTTTTTTTTTCAATTTTGTCACTGAAAGCTTGGTGCACTGATTTAAATGTTATTGTAACCAGAGATAATGCAGGTGGGGTCGCTGCAATACTGAATGAAGTGGTCTTTTTAAAAAATTCTGGATATCAACTCACCATAGTTTTAACTGTATCTTCTTCTTAATCTGCTTTTATCGTGCTGTTTCGTGTATCTCAACGTCATTTAATAAGGAAAACCTGAATGATTATCGAGACTTAAGAATTGATAATGATAAGTAGTAGCCTATAGTATTGAAAGTCTTTTGTATGAGCATTAGGAGCATTTCAGTCAGTTTGAATTATGCACTCCTTTCAAGAAACGTGATGTGTATCGTGTGTCTGCCGATATTTCAACATTTCATTGAAGAAAAATCTGAGAGGCAGATGAGACGGTAACATGGCGCCTCCCCGCGGTCCAATCTTTGGTTGTCAAGGACCCTCGTTGCTAAGGAAACTATATTAGCCACTGATTGGCTGCTTGTTTCGTTTTAACCAATCAGCACTGACGTTGTATCGAGGTGTCATTTTGTGGTGAAGCGTCCAGATATGAGAAGCTACTAGCAACCAGCCTGTTGAATGTACTTTACCCTGGAATATTAATCTGAAAAGGGCATAAAATTCACATTCTGAGGCAGTGACCAGGTCACCGGCTTACCGCTCATCCAACAGAGGAGCGGGCCGGTAAAATGTCGGTCCGTGGAGCTGAAGTGGAACATTAATTTTAGCGGAGGTGACGATAAGGCTCCCACCATGCGAAAATTCAACTTCAGAAGGGAGAAAGACCAGCAGTTTGTAAGTTTAAGTTGTTTTATTGAAGTGTGGAGGCTTTGTTTCAGACTAATGCGACCGGCAAATACGGCCTTTTAGTCCTATTTTTATTTAACCTAGTTGTTGTCTAAAGGTACAGTCTGACTATCTTAACATGTGGGAAGTTGACATCAGCTTTTACTGTCTGTTTTTCTCATAGAGCATGAGTGACAAATAATTTGCGTTTAAATCTGTGTCTTTAACTCCATCCAATCAGGTTAAGAATCTGGGCGTCATTTTTGACTCTGAGCTCAACTTTATTCCACATATTAAAAATGTAACAAAAACAGGGTTTTATCACTTAAAGAACATAGCCAGAGTCCGCCAGTTTCTCTACCGGGCTAACACAGAGACGCTAATGCATGCTTTTATCTCCAGTCTTATTGACTATTGTAACGCTGCTTTCTGGTCTTCCAAAAAGAAACATCTCAAGTTTACAATTATTACAGAACTCAGCAGCACATGTGCTGACGAAGACCAGAAGGCGGGCACACATTACACCGGTTTTAAAATCACTGCATTGGCTCAGTGTGCTTTAGGATTGATTTTAAGGTCCTTTTAATGGTTTTTAAATGCCTTAGGGGTCTTGGACCTTCTTATCTTTCAGAATTGCTTTTACCACATGAACCCTCGCGGACCCTGAGATCCTCTGGCACTGGCCTCTTAATGATTCCTAAAGCTCGAACACGGACTTATGGTGAGGCATCTTTCCAGCATTATGGCCCCCGTCTGTGGAACAGCCTGCCAGAGGACCTCAGGGCTGCAGAGAATGTTCATATTTTTAAAAGTAGTCTCAAGACCCACCTTTTTAATTTAGCTTTTAACTAATCCTATATTTTATCGGTTATTTTTATCGGTTATTTTTATTTTTACTTATTTATATAATCTCGCCCTCTTTTTACTTGTTATTCTTATTCTATCAGTGTTTATTTCATTTACTAGTGTTTTATTTATTCTATTTTATTTATTTTATGATTCTTAGCCTATGTAGTTTTATGTTTTTATTCCATATTTCCAGTGTTTCCTCAGCAGGGGGCTGCTTGCACTGGGGGCCACTGTTGACTCTGGCTGGGATGTCTCTGTCTTTGGTGGGCGTCGTCTTGGACAGGTGGGGGTTCTGCAGCACTGCCTTGCTGCCGTGGGTCCCTCGCTGGTCCTGTAGCGAGGCTCGTCCGGGTGGAGGCGTCCTGGCCATGGGTCGTGGGTGCCGCCCAGTGCAGTCGGCCTCCTGGCGTTTCCTGACCTGGCTCCTCTGTACTCAGCCACACGATTTTAAAATCACACTTTGTAAAACATGTTGTGTGTGTGTGTGTGTGTGTGTGTGTGTGTGTGTGGGGGGGTTTGATGGGGACTGTTTTTAACATGTAAAGCACTTTGTGCTGCATTTTTAAAGAGGACATATCATGCTTGTTTCTCCTTTTCACTATGCCAGACTAGGACGCCTGTAAAGCATTTCTGCCCTCAGTACAAGTCATTTAGTTCCTTCATTGCCCCACAATAGCGTTCTCAATATCCTCATTTTAGGCCATTAACAAGGTCTTGTTGAAACGCTTCGTCTCAAGGATGACCTAAAGTTACCTCGCAATGTCACAGCCCTTTGTCCTCTGATTGGTCAGATCTATCGGGGGTAGAGCCAGCTTGTCCTTCTTCTTCTGCTGTATTTTCCGGCAGGCTCAAAGCAGCGACCACGTATTGAGTCCCCCTACAGGCCAGAGCTGGTAATGAGGGAGAGTGAGCGAGGGAGTTTTATACCCCTGCTGCTGGATGTGTTCCTCGGTGAGGGTTTGGGGCTAACGGACATCACAGAGGAGGAAGTGTTTTATCAGATTACTCCAATAAAAAGAAAGGTACCTCGTGATGTCATGACGTTTGAAATCTCGCGGACATCTCGCAATGACCTATTTTCAGAGGCATCAAATCTCTTTCTAGGATATTAGAAAAAATACAATATCTCATTTTTTGAAAATTAAGGGGGTGTAAGGTCTTGTTTTCAAATTTATTATATTATATGTAAGTATTGAATCATGCATCAGCATGATATGTCCTCTTTAATTTATGAAAAGTGCTTTATAAATAAAGTTTGATTTGATTTGATTTGATTTACTAATCAATACTCTACTCATGACTCCAAATGAATCAACGCCGCCGCATTTCAGCAAGCAACAAACAAACAAACTAAAAGTGCTCTGAAAGCACAGAACTCTAACAGGGCATTTCCAACATTGTCCTGAAGGTATTTTCAAAAATGTGGAAAACTGTCCTTCCTCCCACTGTAAAAAAATCCTTGAAAAAAACATTATGGATCCTCCTGCAGATTTAGGTCCTCAAAATCTAACCAGACGAAGCCTTAAGTAGCATTAAAAGTTGATAAGTCAACACACCAAAGCTGAGGCCTGTTAAAGAATTGAAGACTCTGTTTGTGTTAGTCTGTGTGATACCAACCCTCTCCCTGAATTCCCTCTTGGTGTGTTCTGTAGAAACATATAGCTCCTGGTCTGATCCCTGCTGCCTCCATCGCTCCCAAACCTGCTGTTCCCCGTACCCCTCCTCCACGCAGCCCAGACCCCTCACCTGAGAGACCCAGGTACCTTTCCCTTCCTTTCACCTGCATCCTTTGATTTATCTGTGTTTCAGTGACAGTGCTTTCTGCATAACTTTGCACATTTTTTGTCTGCATAATTTTTTTCAGCATAATTAATTTGTATAATTTTCTTTATTTCTTCGAAGGTGCCTTCCCAAATGATTAATGAAGTTTATGTAACCTTATCTTATCTCACAGATTTAAGATCAGATATATTGTGTTTCATTGATAGAGAGGATTTGTTTGGTTCAGAAGCAGTTAGTTACTTATTGTGAAAAGAATTTACTTAACTTCTTGATCATTTAATGGAAACAGTCACATCTTTTCTTTGTTATGCACCATAATGTAACATTTGTCAGCCATTTACTTTTGAAACCTTACAGACAACTCTATTCATATTAACTGGGCATTTCAATATCAGTTTTCAAGATTTACCACAATTTGGGTGAAGGTGATGTCTCACTTTCACCATTTAATATTTGACACCAACCAAATCTGTCCTTCACAGGACAAGACAATGTAGCCAATTATTTACTTTAGCCTTATAATGTATTTTCTATTTTATGCATTTTGTTACTTTGATTTAATGTTTTTTTCTGTAAATATACTCTTTTTTTTCTCTAAAGTTAAGGTTTGTAAATAAGCCAACACTGGGTTTCTACTCACCTGCATGTGTGACTTAAACACTGTTTTCTTTGACTTTATTTTAAATCTTTGAAAATTAATTAATACAATCAGTGATTAATACATTTATAAAGTATGTGAAAACATTACCAAACAATAAGCATTAAAATACATCAACATAGTTTATGTTTAGCCAAAGAAAAGTAAATGACAGCTCTGATCCTTAGTAAATTATATCCTTAGTAAGATCCTTATTTCCTTACTCTAGATACTGTTAAAAGTAATTTTCTAATCAACCGTACCATTATCCATTTGAAGTCATTAGTCCAAAAGGTGAATTATCATTTAACTAATGCTGCTGTGGGAGCGTTTTGATTGGATTATGTCCTCCACAAATGTGTGGTCTGTTGTCATGTTATTTTTTTTTAGCGTCACTCAAGCGCATTTCAAACCAGCTTTCTGCACCTGGCTGTTTAAAATGTGCTTGTGTGATGATAAGTATTTAAATTATGGAGTTGACTTTTATTTTTGTTTATTCTTTTGAGATAATATGACAGCAGTTTATTGCAGTTTAGTTTATAAATAATTACATTTGAGTTTTGGTCCATATTTCCCTGCCATAGCTTCTGAGTTAAAACTCATCATTAATAATATGTAAAAGATTACTCTTTATGCTTTAAGACATTTTTTCTAATCACATGTCAAGTTTTAGCCTGTCATTTATGATCATGAATCCAAAACTAGCATGAATTTCATGTTCTGATATTACAGTTTCTGTTCATCTCCTCATGAATCATGGTTTTCTGTCCACAGGTCGGCCTTAGCAGCGGCCATCTTGTCCTCCTCTCTCACTGGACAGACATGGGCCATCCCTCTGGTCAAACCGAGGTCTTTCTCTGACAGTGACCGATCAGAGTCCTTGATATCTGAACCAAACATCAGTACAGCACTTTACACCAGGTAGACTAGCTTTGGTCAATCACTAGGGCAGGGTAATGGGGACCATATGTAAAATTCATATTTTTAGTTGGATAGCAATAACAATACATATCCAAATGTATTATTCTGTAAAGAAAAAATCAACAACTGGTTAGCACAATACTGGAATTGTGATCTTAAATATAATTCTAGTGAAAAATGAAACAATACAGCTACCTACTGAATATCATAGACTAAAGATATAAGTTGAATTTTTAGGCAAGTTATGAAGGATAACAAATTGTAGACAATCTCTGTGTTTCAAAAAATAAGTTTACCAATACTTTAAAGAGGACATATCATGCTGATGCATGATTTAATACTTACATATAATATAATAAATTTGAAAACAAGACCTTACACCCTCTTAATTTTCAAAAAATGAGATATTGTATTTTTTCTGATATCCTAGAATGAGATTTGATGCCTCTGAAAATAGGTCATTGCAAGATGTCCGCGAGATTTCAAACCTTGTGACATCACGAGGTACCTTTCTTTTTATTGGAGTAATATGATAAAACACTTCCTCCTCTGTGATGTCCGTTAGCCCCAAACCCTCACCGAGGAACACATCCAGCAGCAGGGGTATAAAACTCCCTCGCTCACTCCCAGCTCTGGCCTGTAGGGGGACTCAATACGCGGTCGCTGCTTTGAGCTTGCCGGAAAATACAGTAGAAGAAGAAGGACAAGCTGGCTCTACCCCCGATAGAACTGACCAATCAGAGGACAAAGGGCTGTGACATTGCGAGGTAACTTTAGGTCATCCTTGAGACGAAGCGTTTCAACAAGCGCTTAGTAATGGCCTAAAATGAGGATTTTGAGAACGCTATTGTGGGGCAATGAAGGAACTAAATGACTTGTACTGAGGGCAGAAATGCTTTACAGGCATCCTAGTCTGGCATAGTGCAAAGGAGAAACAAGCATGATATGTCCTCCTTAATGATCAGTGGAATAAAAAGTACTGAAACGTAATGATCTTTTCATTTCTGTCATCTTTTCTTAATGTTGTAAAATCATCAGCATGGGTGTTCCTGACTTATGGTATCAAACAGACCTTGTTATCACATTATTTGTATTTTTATTATAGATTCCCTTCAAGTACAATAAAGTAAATAAATAAAAAAACAGGGAATAACACTTAACATTTCAAATGCGTCATATTATTGTCAGCCAGCATAGTGACAAATCACACAGATATAAGATGCTCAAGCTGCAGCTGCACCTAAAAGACCGTCAGGGAAAAAACACCAGGAGAAGATCTGGGTCTACACACATGCAGCCAAATATAATTAGGAAAAAAAATAGTTTGAACAGATGTAATGCTCCCGGCTTTGCTCACACACATTGTCTGTAAGTGGATTGTCCCTCAGTGGTTTACTTAAAAGACCCTTCATAAAGGGATTCAGAATATTAGAAAAAAGCTACAGATGGAGTGCATCGATACTTGTCGCTATGCCTGTTTTCATCCATATTTACGTCTGTTTCGACGTTGATGAACACTGCGTCTTCTGTAGAACAGTTATAAACAGTTGATTTTTCAACTCTCATTTACACTCAGTAAAACACTGGAAAACTGCTTTGAGCAGTGATGGAGAAGAATGCCTGGCAGGCGTGCTCTTACTCAATGGATGTGTCCCTGTGTGATCGTCCACTTAGGCCAGCACAACATGAGAAAAACTTGTGATGTGTGAAAATGATGTTCAATATTGTGAAGACAATATACTTTGTGATACTATAACAAAAGATTAAGCATGCATGAGTTACATTAAAGGGGGTTCTTGCCTATGCAACTCTTTGTGTTTGAAATAAAATTCATAGTTGCAGCCTGTGTCCTCTAAATGTGGAGGAAATACAAAAAAGATGTTCAATCCAATTTATCGGCACAAGTTAAGCCCAAGGAAGCTTAAGTTTTAATATAACAACTAAGAGTGTGAAAACAAGGTATTTCTATGACATCTCCTAAGCATTGCTTCAGCATATTAATCACAAATGTTTATAATGATTAGGATTAATCCAGACTGTAACAGTCTGTTGAGAAGGGTCATACTGCAATAAAGACAAGATTGCAATAAATTGTACAGGAAGTAACTCTTCCTATTAACTCAAACTTTCTGAGCATTAGACCAAACATCTTTCAAACCAATTTATTGAACTTTACACTCGACAATGCTGAGTAGAGTTTTAAAAAAATGTCTTCCTGTTTTAACAAAATAAAGGATGCATGAGAACAAAAATGCCCTATCCTTTATCAATTAAGACTGAACACACTGCTTTAATTATCGCAAACATGGGGTACAAAAGTAAAGCCAATATGCCAATATGATATTTCTTTTTTTAAGATGACAGTCAAAAGGTTTGGCATTTTGGTTTTCCTTATGTGTAACTGAATAATTTCTAGCACCAATAATTTTGAACTTTTTTTTTCCATTCTGTTTATATTCTGGCTTGCTTATTCTGGTAACTGCAGAAGTCTTTGAGGATGACTTGGGATTTTCTCAAGTTGCTGAATTAGCATTTTTATACAGAAATGAAAGCATAAGAATTTCTGATAAGGCACACGTGGACTCAAAGATTTCAGAGTTGTATTACCCCATATTGTAGATCTTAATATACATTTCTTAAGATTTATTTTTCAAGCTTTAAGTCCTTTATTTAAGACACAGGACAGTCGACAGAGAGAGTGAAGGAGCCAGGCCTGATCAGACCTGTTGTGGTCCCTGCATGTAGAGTGCAGACATGATCACCAGACCATCGGAGCCCCAACAGTAAACTTCTCTTCAGTTACTCAGTTTCTCAATGTCCACAGAGGCAGATGGTCAGGAGACTGGACCAGCCACCCCCGCCTGTCTTCCCCTGAAAACTCTGAGGAAGAGCCTGAGGATAACGCAGAGGAGGTGGAGGATGAAGAGGACAAAGAAGAACATGTTTACCAAACTCTGGACGGACAAGAGAACCGTCCTGCCTCAGAGCCTGTCTATGCTGTGTCATTAAAACTCCAGGTAAGAGATACACAACCATCTCAAGCTTAATTTAAATTTTAGAGCCTCAAAGACAGAGAACTACTAGATTTACTCTTCCTGAACGACAAATCTTTATTCGAAATGAGAAAACTTTAAATTAGACTTTGTTTAAAAAGCCTTTAGTCAGCTTTCTGGCTCTTATTTCTAATTATAGCATAAATGTGTCAGTAGAACACTTGTTTATAATGAAATGAATCATGATATGCATTACATTTATTAGGGGTAATTTTAGGGCGCTGTGTGAATGTACAGTGTTTCTGGCCTAATCAGTGAAACCTGTGCTTTCCCCTGAAAATATGTGAAAATATGTGGGTTTTTTTTTTTTTTTTTAATTTTCATTTTTTATTGTCCATTTGTAATGACCCTACATTTACAAGTAAGGAAAACAGAAAGGTACATATCACAAAAAGTGTATAATCAGGCCTTCCAACAGTTCTTCTTGTACCTTAATACAAGTTTAAGATTTTCATTCTTCTGGACCTTTTTTTTTTTTGTTCAAAGAGTCAGGAAAAAAAAAACTATGTGCATCCAGAGAGATGGTGATACAGAGTAGAATAAAATAAAATAAAATAAAACAGAGTAAAACAAAATAAAGATATAAACTAAACTGACAAAAATGGCAGATTTCATCTCGCAATTTTCAAAATAATTATCACGGATTAAAGAAAAAAGGAGTGACGGAATATGATCATAAATGGCTAAATCCAATGCACTCTTACCATGCAAAATTCGTAATATCAGGTCTCAAAGGCTTAACATATTGTACCCACTTTGTCCAATGTGATTTGAATTATAAATATCTGTTGTCACATCAATTCAGTTATTTATTGAAGGTTCAACCGGTGTTATCCATCTTTTAGTAAGAGCCTTTTTACCTGCTGTAAGCAAAACAGCCATTAAATAATTATCAATACCTTTTATGTCAGGGGAGATATAATCAAGGTACATAGTTTTAAAATCAAAGGGTATTTTAACCTTAAAAATATCTTGCATTGCTGCATGTATTTCCTTCCAGTATTTCTGTATTATTGGGCATTCCCAAAAAATATGATAATGATTTGCATTTTGGTTACCATATCTCCTCCAACAATGAGAACTACCTATGTCAACTTTTGCTTTCATGTGTGGAGTAATAAAGAAACGAATAACATTTTTCCAGCAAAATTCCTTCCATGCATGAGATTTTGTACATCTCCATTGAAATGAACATATATCTAACCGTTCTTTATCCGTTATCCTTGAAGTACTTTCTTTCTCCCATCTTTCCTTCACATAGTTTGAGGAGTTAATGTCTAGGCTCTGGAGACTCTTATATAATTGAGAGATAACACCTCTTTTAACTTCAGATTTATAAGCTTTTACAAACAACTGAGTAAAGGATTTACTGGCTTCTCTGATCTCTTTCTTCTTAATTTTTTGGTTATAATAATCACTTAATTGGAGGTACCGAAAGAAATCTTGTTGTTCCAGAGTGAAAGTCTCCTTTAATGTTTGAAAACACATAACCTCTTCCTTATGTACAATATTATAAATAGCAGTTATGCCTTTACTTATCCAAGATTTGTATCTATTATCTAAATTATTTGGTTTGAAGTCAGAATCATAGGCGCACCAACTTAAGATTTTAATGTCATCATCTAATTTGTATTCTTTTATCACTTCTTTCCATAACTTCAAGGTGGATTTTACCCAGGGATTTTCTAACCTGTCTATGTAACTCTGCAAATTTTTATCTGGTAAAACTGCTTGTATATGAACATTAGAAATTAATTTACATTCTATATCTTTCCATTGTGCACTGTAAGAAGGGTTGCACCAACACAACAGTGTTCTGATCTGAGCCGAGATGTAGTATGTTTTCAGAAATGATAAACCCATCCTCCCTTATCTTTTGATAATTGTAGTGTTTTATATTGAATTCTCGGCCTTTTTCTCTGCCAGATGAATCTTGAGATCAATTTATCCCAGTCTGTGAAATAGTTTTTACTTATTATTAAAGGGAGGGACTGAAAAAGATATATAAATCTTGGCAGTATGTTTATTTTAGTTGTTTCAATTCTAGAACTGAAACTTTAAAAGGTAATGAGGCTCCATCTTGCAAGATCTTTTTTAATTTTATCTTGCAAAGATTTATAATTTTCATTAAACATTTAAGATAAATCCTGAGTCAGTACCACTCCCAAGTATTAAATGGATTCTTTATTCTAGGGCTGTAGACTGGTCGACTAATTGGTCGATGCGTGCTCAGTCGACCAAAATTCTGATTGGTCGACCAAATATGTCAATTTATTTTTTCCCCTGCAGTTCATTTCATCAGGAGA
Organism: Scarus forsteni; assembly: GCA_036419115.1. Taxonomy (NCBI): domain Eukaryota; kingdom Metazoa; phylum Chordata; class Actinopteri; order Labriformes; family Labridae; genus Scarus; species Scarus forsteni. The sequence continues at coordinate 3,111,419 of JAZDUH010000190.1, forward strand.
AACGTATCAAGTGAAATGGGGGTATTTTCTGAGCACCCCCATCATGTCTCAGAACACCATTTTAATTTATTTATCGTTCATTTCAATATTTTTATTTAAGAGCATTTCAATATTCTAGTCTAATAATCGTGTATTCGTTTTATAACTGCATGCGCTCTGCCTGCACTGCAGCGGCGGGATCCCTCACCCAGCGCGCTGGATTTTATGCCTCATATAAACACCCAAATGCAAAAACTACATCACAGAAGGAATTGACTATTTTATTTCTGAGGGTATGAGGCCCATTGGTGTCGTGGAAGGCCAAGAAAAACATTGGAACCTGGATATTCAGTGCCGGTGCGCCAGACAATTACGCACGCGCTCACGGCAAAATACGAGGGAGGAAAAAAGAGAAAGTTTCCGAGTTAATAGATAAAGATAACAGATGTGTACGTCTCTTCGAATGGACCCCTATATGAGAGTAACTGCCCATTTCATTGATGAAGACTGGAAAGGAAAGAGTCTTGTGTTGAGAGAAAAAAAGGAGGTGCGCACACAGGAAGAACATCGCTGCGCGACTATGAAGTTGGCGATGCCCTCAAAGTTCCAGCAGGAAAAGTGTCTGTTGTAGTGAACAACGTGGTTAATATGAAACTCTGTGTGGGAACACTAAAAGAGTCCCATGAATTTTCAGGTTCGAATGTTTTTTTTTAAACTTTATATAATGAACACAAACATAGTATAAAAAACAAGAATTTCAAGTTAATAGATAAAGATAACAGATGTGTACGTCTCTTCGAATGGAGTCCTATATGACAGTGACTGCCCATATTATCGATAAAGACAGGAAAGCAAAGAGTCTTGGGTTGAGAGAAAGAAAGGAGGGAAAGAGGCGCACACAGGGGAGAAACGAGGCGGGGATGTGCCCCCCAAATTGATCGATTTTGGTCGATAAATTGCTGTGTTTTAGTCGACTAACAATTTCTTTGTTCTTTCAAGTTATACGTCAGAGCTTCCATTTTTCCAATAGTCAATTTATAGCCGGATAGTGGGCCCATTTTTTTAAGAAGATTCATCACTTCTGGAAGAGATTTCTCTGGCTTTTTTAAATACAGGAGGACATCGTCTGTGTAGCTTGCAATTTTATGTTTAGTTCCATTAACGTTGATTCCAGTAATTTTTTCATTTTGTCTAATGTGTTGTGCAAATGGTTCTAAGAAAAGTGCAAACATAAGTGGGGACCAGGGACAACCTTGCCTTACTCCTCTTTGAAGTGTGATTGGTTTAGATAGGTGACCATTTATTTTAATTCTTGCTGTTGGATAATCATAAAGTGCCTTTATAGTATTAATAATAGATTCATTAAAACTAAATTTAACTAGAACTTTATAGAAGTATTGCCAGCTGACAGAATCGAAAGCTTTTTCTGCGTCTAAGCTCAGAATCATAGCTTTTTCTTTATGCTGTTGAATATAATCCATAATGTGCAGAGTGCGTCGTATATTGTCCTGAGTTTGGCGTTTATGGATGAAACCAGTCTGATCGTTATGGACTAAGTGTGGAAGGAATTCTTCCATTCTCCTTGCCATGATAGAAGTATATAGACGATAATCAACATTAAGAACTGAAATCGGCCTATATGACCCACACTCAACTTTATCTTTTCCTTCCTTAGGTATCAAAGATACAATTGCCTCTTTCCAAGAGGTGGAATCTCGGCTCTCTTCAGTGCCCAGTTATATGTGTTTAGTAACAATGGTATTAGTTCCTTTTTGAAAGCCTTATACAACTCACTTGTAAAACCATCACTACCTGGTGATTTGTTTGGTTTAATCTGTTAATGGCTTGTGTTAATTCTGATTCCGTTATATCTAAAGCAAGAGCTTTATTTTGATCTTCTGTCATAACTGGTAAGTCTAAATTCTCCAAGAAAGCTTCGACTTGGTCCTCAGCACCAGGTGTACTGGAGCAGAGTTGTTCATAAAAAGACTCAAAGATCTGCTGAATTTTATCCTGTTTACTTTCTATGGTGTTTTTATGGAAGTCTCGTATTTTATTGATGGTTCTATCTGCTTGCAGCTTTTTCAACTTCCTTGCTAATACTTAAGGGAATTTAGAGCCATTCTCATAGTATCTTTGTTTAGTGTAAAGCATCTTTTTTCTCTGTGTCTTGAGTATAGATACTGTCAATTTCATTTCAATTCTTCTTTATTTGTTGTAATGTCTTTGAGTCTCGATTCTGTGCATGACAAACCTCCAACAATTTTAGTTGATTCTGTAAGTCACTCAATTTTCTATTTCGTTGTTTTTTCTTAAGAGAGGCTACTGCTATTATTCTACCTCTTAAAACAGCCTTTGCTGCATCCCATAGCATGGGAGGGGAAACTTCACCATTGTCATTTTCCTCTATATACATTTTTATTTCGTTACTCATCTGCTGTTTAAATAAGGGGTCATTAAGAAGGCTTGAGTTCAGCCTCCATATACTACTATTGTGAGTATCACTGAAATTAATTGATAAATAAATAGGGGCATGGTCACTCAAATCTGTTGTTCCAATATCAGTATCCATAACCTTTATTCTGTCCTTGCTAAAAATGATAAAATAATCAATTCTACTGTATACCTGGTGGGGGTTAGAATAATGTGTATACTGTCTAGCATTAGGGTACATTTCTCTCCATATATCTATTAAGCCAATGTCTTTCATTAGGTCCCTAAATTTCTTACTTATAGCTTTAGATACAAGTTTATTATTTGATGCATCTAAATTAGGTTGTAGGTGTAAATTTAAATCACTGGCAATTATTAGTACACCTACAGTGTGGCTGACTATTACATCAAAAATCAACTTGAAAAAGTGAAAATCACCTCCTGGAGGGGCGTAAATGTTAAACAGGGTGACTTCATTCCCAAATATTGTCCCTCTAACCAAAATAAATCTACCTTCCTTATCTTCCTTATCTGCAGTTGAGACCATTTTGAGCCTGTAACCAGAAAAAGTTGATTTCAACAGGTGAACCGTGACAATGCTCTCAGACTCAAAACAGTCAGTGACGTCTCATCTGCAGAAAAGCACCTCTTTATCTCACTTGTTGCTCACCAGAGGACTGAAATGATCAGTCTATCAAAGACATATAGATATAACTTTGGTTCTGACAGGACAGCAGCCTGTAACTCAGTAAACTCACTAACTGTATGTGTTGACTTCACAGTGAGCTCTGAGGTGCAGCAGGGCCCACACTTTGATTCACTTTAGAGGATGCATGTATGTTTGAGTGTGAAAGTTTGGTTAAGACATGTTATCAGACATTAAAAGTTCTACAGTAAGGTCAAGCAAAGGTCAGTCTCTCCACCTCAGACACACACAGAGTCACAGACGATGCATAGACCTACAACAGGAAAAATGAACTTCAGTGTTGACCTCTCCATCCCTTCTTCATACTGTCTGTGTCTTCTATGTCCAGCTGATTCTGAGTGTTGATTGTTGTTCACAAAATAGTTGAAACATGGAGGATAAATGCTCAAATTGATAAATACAATGATGATTTTAAAATTGTTTTAGGGAAAGTGGACAACAGCAATGCTAGAGTATTTTCATTGTTGTTTTTACCACAAAGAATGACCATTGATTTATCCATTATTTATCCATAATGTACTATTGTATTTCAGTTAGCATTTAAAGGGTTAAAATAAAATAAATAATTCTATATTTGGTATTTTTGATGAGAACTGAAGTTGACTGAATGATTTGAGCAAAAGAAAAAAAAAAAAATCTGATATGTTTTTATAGCAGCTTTGGGAGAGGACAATAATGTCCTCAGATTACCTCAAAGGGTAGTAAATTATGAATTGGGCACTGCAAAAAAATTAACAAAGCATGAAAATCAATTTTGTTATTGAACTTAATTATATGTAAGCCTGATCTTTGAAAAAAATCCTTAGGCAATCAACATTCATAATATTGATAACTCACTTGTTGTGATTTTTAATTGTTAAAATTTGAACATCATGTAATCAAGTTGGCATTCAAAGGGTTAAAATAAAATAAATAATTCTATATTTGGTATTTTTGATTAGAAATGAAGTTGACTGATGATTTGAGCAACAAAAGTAAAAAAGAAATAATAATCTCTTATGTTTTTATAGCAGCTTTGGGAGAGGACAATAATGTCCTCAGATTACCTCAAAGGGTAGTAAGTTAAAGCGACCCACAAGGGTAAAGTACCTTAGTGGATGAGGGGGGTACGTGGTGCAAATGGCGGAGTAGCAGCCTGAGGCTGAAGCTCCCGCAGCTCAATATTATTTTACTATTTTATTCAGAGAATATAACAGAAAAGGAGGCAAATTTGTCTATTTATGCTTATGAATGCTCCAAACCCAAAGAAAAATCAACCTTCTGACTAGGTCTGCGAAGTCAGGTGAAGCTCAACCGTTGAATAACAGAGAAGCCAACATGGCCAATGAATTACCATCGCTGCTCCGCCACGAGGGGATGGACAACTTGGTAAAAAGAATAACATCTGAAGTGCTGCAGGTTGTGGAAGCCTCCTCCAACAAAAAGATTGATCCAGCCCACTACCCCTCCCCGCGAATCGGTTTGGGATGGCCCTTAATATGGCGGACCCTCAGCGAGGATGCGCAAACGGAGGGTTAGTGGGTAGGGAGAGTGTGTAGGGAGCGGTTTAAAAAAGGCCCTTAATTTCTGTTAGCTGTAGTGGCTAACTGTTGTTAGCCACTAAGGCTAACGGCTAATGGCCGTTAACTGTGGTTTGCCCTTGTTAGCCGTAAGCCGATAGCTTAACTAACTTAAGACTATCGTTTCAGATTAAATTATACCACACAGATGTGTCATTTAACACTTAAATGTGACATGAGCCTCATCAAAGACATTCCTATGAAGTAAACTTATGAGGAGAGCATTTTTCGCCAAGTAACTGAATAACCATGATGACCACAGGCTAACTGACATTAGCCGCTGTTATTTGTTCAACAGGAAGTGACTTCACTTCCTGTCAAGTCACTTCCTGTTGTCGTCATGCCCGCAGCTCCCGCTGCTCCCGTCTCTCTTCCCTGGTTGGATCATTAAGCATTTAGCCGAGTGAAACTGTTGGACGATGGAGGCTGGCAAGACGGAGATGCATGATTTCAGAATGAGGCAGGTGCGTCTGCTCTGCAAGGCTAATCCTTGTTCACCCAAAGCCAATATATGTTTTATAAAAGAAAATGACTTGTACCAAGTCCACATTAAAGATTTGCAGCTGGAATGTGAAGAGTTCAGATCGATGCTTGATGTGCTGCGGCCTCAAGACAACATTAATAGCGGTCACAACCTCCTGAGTGATAAAGCAACACCAAATAACTCTGCAGTAGATCTGTACTCGAGGTTCGTAGCTAACCTCCAGAGACAAATTGCTACATGAGCCTTTACAGGCACTGCCTGTCTGTGTTTAGTGACCTGCCAGGTCAGCCAGGGCTGAAGAGAGTCACACAGCTGATTAAAGGTAGCTCATCTCACTTTGAAATGCTTGCACCACTCTTCATCAGTCCAAGTGGTTCTGATGTAGTTCCACCAAGCACTGCTGCGTTGGGCGGTCCATATGTTCCTGTGTAACAGAATCAATCAATCAAACTTTATTTGTTTAGCACTTTTTAAGACTTTGCAATACAAAGTACTTCAAATGGGACAAAGGATAAAATAAAATAAGTGAAATTAAAAGCAGAAAATTGCATAATTAATGAAAACATAAGACCCCCGCAACGCCCCTCTCCCCAGTCCACATTCAATAAACACACTCACTCACTCACTTACTACACTTTATCTTTTCAGGCAATGTCATGTGTGGCTGTGCGGCAACAGCCAATCAGTGGTGTGTGCATGTGTGACGGTACCCGTGACAGACAGTTTCTCATCCGGACTACAGAGGAACAATCCATGCCCGGGTGGAAAACTTTAGTCAGTGCGTACATTAGTTGCGCCTAGACGAACCACAGAAAACTCACAAATGATGCTGCTGCAGGACCATCAGCTGCAGTGTTTTGTGTTTGACAAGTGAGTAAAAAGGATACAGTTGCTATAATGAAAGCCAACTCACGTCATTAACCCTCCACTAAATCACTCCACCTCACTCAGTTGTAGTAAACAGAACAGGCTAGCGGCTTCAGACGCCGGTTGTAGATTAATTGAAAGCACATTATAAAATATATATATGTTTTTGACAAATATTTCTGAGATGGGTTTTTGTGATGCTTCCCTTGATGCAGAAACAGATATGCATTTCAATTTTGTTTATTTGATACAGAGGGACAATGTACATTCATACACACTTCAAAAAAATAAAATGTAAATGTACCCAAATCTAGCTACCAAGCTAATTTCCGTTGGTAGTCCCCCCATCATGGAGAACTCAGCTTTCAGCGTATTGCTCTGCGTAACACGGGCATGCAGTTACATCATACAGTGAATGCATCTCTCATTACCTGTAACCTGACAGACCGTATCTGCATATCTATACATCTCTATATATATTAGAGGCTAATACACAGTAATTGTTGCGTGCGTGTATGTGAGTGTGTGAGAGACACAGACACAAGTAGTCTGCACTGTTTTGCTAAACAACCTCCTCTACTCTGCTTATTTGTTTTTGACATATCATTATTACTTACTTTGAGCAGAAGCTGTCATTAGGTCCTTCAGGTTTGGGACATTTTTTCAGTTTATGTTCGTGAAATTGAAGAATATCCACAAAACTCCAGGATCCAGAGGAGCAGGAAAGTCTGTTTGATGAGTAAAACTGCCGTCTGTATTACCTGTTTCCTCTGGCTATTCACAGTTCAAGCATGTGCACCACTTTGTATTACCTACTCTATCTTGATGTCCAGTGTCCGTGGATGTTTCGTCTTTATTCCTTTCGGTCTGTTTGGTCTCCATCTTCAGCAGCTCTTCTTCTGTGAACTCCAGTTCAATCAGGTATCCTCTTGACTCCAAAGTGAATGGAACTTCACTGGTGCTGTCATAACCATCCCTTTATTAATTTCCTGCATTGTCTCTTCCTCACACCACTTTAGATTAAAAACAAAAGAAATACGATACTTGAAAAAAGTTACATGAAGCTACAACTGGCGTCTGAAGCTGCTAGCTTGTATGTTTAGATCAGCTGAGAGGGAGGCGGAGTGATTCAGCATCGTAGCAGCGCTGTGCGAAGGGATACATGACGTGAGTTGGCTTAGGATCAGATAAACTTTATATTTCTAAAATGTTAATGCACTTAAAAACACTCATATGTAGCGTACTCTTTAATTTTGGTATTACTTTTTGATTTGAGTTTTTGTAGGGGGAGAAAATACCCTTTTGTTCTTGGTACGGTACTTTCCTGTTAGCGTCTATTTCTTCGTCATAGACTCTCGCAGTCTGTGGCTTACTGAGGGAGAGGAGAGAACTTTCTACTGTATCTAATGTTCTAAGTGGCCATATGGAGCTCATACAGCCCCACTTCAAATAAACTGAACTATCCCTTTAAGGCTTGTCTCTAAACAGCTCTCCAGGTCATTGAGTAGCAACTTCAAGGTGGATAATTTAGACAAGGCCAAAGACAGATGGGATGCTGCCCTGGGTGTTGTGTTAGATCTTGATTCTTGGAACTCTCTATTTAATTCACCTCATCATGTTTTGGCATCCAAGTCAACATGGAAGAGACAATTTAAGATTTTATATAGGCTATATATTACTATTATATTACAGAAGCCAGACATAGAATGAATCCTAATGTGTCAGGCCTATGTAGTAAAATGTTAATCTGCTGTTGGTTTATTATTCCACTATCTATGGGGTTTTCCTCACATCCAGCAGTTTTGGGCTTGTATTGTTCTACACCTTTGTATAATTTTTAAACAACTGTTACATCTGAGCACAATTACTTGTCTGCTGGGTCTGGAAGACAAACTACCTGTTATTTTTGACACAGAAATCTTCTAAACATTCTGTCCGGAAATGTATACTGGTCATGTGGATTACATTTACCAAGTCTTCTACCAATGGAGGACTTCAGTGATGAACATTATTCCACTTGAAGCTTTCTCAACACCCCTGAAGGACAAACCTTTTGTTTTCTACAGGATTTGGAACCTGTTTTTTGATTATCTTGGACCTGCTAAATCTCAAAGGATTAAGTCAGGCCTGATTGACATGGCCTGGTCTGAGAATAGGGATGGGTAGCTCAGTTCTGTACATTACCCAAGAGTATGTTTTCCATGCTTCTCCAAAAAAGAAAAAAAATGTCTCTCTTCCATTAGCTCCCTTTAATCATTTATTTATTCATTTATTCCACTTTAATTTCTATGTATTCATCTATTTTAATTATTATTTTAGTTTGATTTTTTAATTTTACACTATTTTCCTTTTACTCAACTTCTGCTTATGTTTACGCTTTGCAGAAAATGTTCAATAAAGGCATGTTAAAAAAAAAAAAAAAAAGTACCTTAGTGGATGGTTTCTGTTTCCTGTATTTAGCATAGTCGGTTCAGTATGTGAAGTAACTGAAGCACAAGTACCAGTCTTGTCCACAGGGAGGCACAGTTGTATATTAACTGAAGATGTATCATGCACCGTGACCTCAGGCTTTGTTGTAGTGTCTTAGAATATTTTTTTATGCCCACTATTTCATTGAATGAGGTTTCTTCAGATTCTTAGTGTCTAAAAGGTTTTAAATTGTATGTTTTTTAATTTAAGGAAATTAAAAAGTATCACCATTTGTTTTGATTTGTTTTACCTTTGTTTAGCCAGGTCTCCTTTTAAAGGGAAACTTGACCAAGAATAACAGCAACTTAGTTACAGCAGCAAACCCACACTCACACGGAGCGTAGAAAATACTAGGATCAGTCAGAGGAAGTCTGCAGTTTAAACAGTTGCATGCAGAGAGCCCGGATTTCACCAATGATTTAAAATAGTTCAGGGTAACTAACCCTGCAATTTAAAATCAGTCTGAAGATTGTTCCAAGCAAAGGTGACTGAGAAGCTAAAAGCTTTCTTTCACAACTAGGTCCTGACTTTGGGAACCAGTAATTGTCCAATGATTGAAGGTTATTCATTCCATCCTTTAATAGGAGGAAAGGTATTCTGAGGTCAAAATGAAACTTTGAGGATAAACCCTCTAATCTGTACAGATCCATACAGCTTTTGTGTTTAGAGTCTATGCACCCAAAGGACTGTTTGTGAAGTTTATGACTCTAACACTTTATTTTGGGGTTTTATCACTAAACAGATACCAGTCTGCATTAAACAATGTTCCCCATTTAAGGGACGTTTCACTTGTATGCACTTTCATGTAAAGCATATTAGTTTAAATTTTCTTTTTAAGTTTTATGGACTATTGGCAAATATCTTTGGTGTATTTAATACATTATTTTTCTTTGTCATCTGATGTTTTGTTGCATTAATATTTAACACGTCTTATGTAAAAACAAAGATAGGTTGAAATAGGTTTTTGAGCCACATAGCCCAGCCCTCCGTTAACCAAGATTAAATTTACAAGTGCCCCTGTATGGATTAAATTCAGCTAAATATCAGAGTTACATCTCTGTGGCAACTATGTTTTGCAACGTCCATAGCCTTCAAATATACATACCTTTAAGTGAACACTTCTTAAACCAAAAAACAAAAGAAGTTGAACAGTTTTTCATTCCATTTTATTAAACAGGTTTTATAGTAATAGGTCAAGCTAGGGGTTTCCAATAAACTGGGGACTAAGTGTTGAGATTAGGATATTCAACTCAGGCTTTTTGTTTTTATTTTTAAGTTAAATCAGATTTGTGACTCATTTATAGTAATTTACTGCCTCTCTAAAATTTAACAGAATAAAGACTCTGACAGATCTTGTTGACATCGGCCAGAAAGGCGTTGGTGTCTGAAATAGTTCATAAAGGGATCCAGGCAGTGAGACCTCAGAATTGTTTCAGAAGACAAGTCTTTACACGTCTGAAAGCCTGTTGATTCTGCATGTTTTCCAGAGCAACACAACCCAGGTGCCTCAGATGTCTTCAGGAAGAGAACCTTCTCCAGGTACTGACCTCACACTGATGGAAGAGAGGCGGATGTCATTATTCTCACTCAGCATGCTGTTTTTGAGTGAACAATGTTGAAGCTGACGCCCCCTGTGTCAGCCCAGGCAGAAAAGTACATATAAGCAGGACAAAAAGTGTGCATTGTTTAAAAGTGCAGTTAATGTTAACTCCATCTGATAAAAGGAGAATAACGCGGACCATTACGTCGCCTAGAACAGTTGGAAATTTGGTTTTAAACATTGAAGGTCAGAAAATGCCTCCCAGCATCATATCTATGAGTGAACAGATTTTTAGTGGTGGTAGTAGTAGTTTATTTATACAATGGAAAAAAAAGATTCAATGTATATATACACAGTAGAAGAATTAATACAAAATTGAACAAAAACCACTTTGATAAAGAAAACAGCACTTAATAATTTCAGTTTCATTCCTTCCAAAAGGAGTGAGAACAAGTGCAAACTTAGTAAACTGAACCCTTTCTCCTTTAAGTATCAATATTAAATCATCCAGATACCTCATTGATATGCAGGTATAAAGCCATTGCAAGTTATAAAAATAATATGTAATTATCTTTGCCGGATAAACATAAACAAGTTTTTGTTGAATATCCTTTTTAGTAAATACTAACCTCCTTTATACAAACCTATTTCAAAATATACAATTCTATCCTGATCTATTAGTTTGTATCGAAACAACAAATATTTGATCCTTGTGAAATCATTACAAACAAAAAAAATAAACAAATTAATACTGAACACGCAGCTCGAAAATGTATTGTTCTCTATGCCTTTTGAAAATACATTTTTGTATCTTTCTCTTAATTGGTTGATGTTTGGACACCTCATCACACATTCAGACTGTTCCACAGTTTCACAACAAAAACAAAAAAACTTTTATTTGCTGCGTGCACCCTCATGACTTTAAACTGAAAATGTCCCCTTAAATTAAACCCCCCTTCTCTTTCAGTGAACAGTTATTGTCTATTTGCAGGTAATACGTAGTTTCTGACTTTTAATAGGATTTGTTTGGTCTGAAAGTCCACAAGATCGTTACATTTAATAACTTTGACTGTAAGAATAATGAATCTGTTTGATCTATGTGATGTGACTCTGTGATGATGGATGAGCTGGTGATGCGGACCAAATTTCTGAGAAATCAGACAATAAAAGATTATCTTGTCTTATCTTTGTATCCCATCCTGTGAAAGATCTTCACTGCTCTCCTTTGCAGAATGAATTGTGGATGTAATGTAGTGTGGTAATTATTGCCCTTGACGTCTGCACACTAATAGTGATACGGAAGAACTATTGAACAGTACAGAATATGACTTGTGATCCAGAACCTGCTTTGCCCAATTTCATACTGCTGTGCTTTTTGAAACTTTGGTTTGAACTTTAATATCTGATTTCCAGCTGATTTGATCATGTATTGTCACCCCTAAAAATTTGATTTCATCATCCCTTTCAATACCTACCTCATCCACTTTAATCTGTGTAGTGCATTAGTGTGATTCATGTAAACATTTCTGCAAAGGAGTGATGAGACTGGAGCCTGGACGCCAAACCTGTAACATGTATATGCAGCTACAATAAAACAATTGAACGTGAGTTGACTGACTGAAATAGAGATACGGAAGAACTATTGAACAGTACAGAATATGACTTGTGATCCAGAACCTGCTTTGCCCAATTTAATACTGCTATGCTTTTTGAAACTTTGGTTCGAACTTTAATATCTGATTTCCAGCTGATTTGATCATGTATTGTCACCCCTAAAAATTTGATTTCATCATCCCTTTCACTACCCACCTCATCCACTTTAATCTGTGTAGTGCATTAGTTGTGCAGATCAAATCCCTAACAGTATGACATTTTTTCAAAGTTGAGTGATGGTTTATTTTAACAATAGCTTTATTTTTTGCTGTTCTGTGTTGTTTTAATGTGATCATAACTGAAGATCATTACCAGAACAAAAAATTTTGACGTCATCAGCAAATGAAACCAGTTTTAACAAATTCAACACTTTTCATACATCATTCATACACACCGAATGAATAATCCGAGTCCCAACAACGACCCCTGGGGGACACCACACGAAATGTGGAACAATGTTTGGACATTTTATTTTGTCTGAAACGTGTTGGAATACTCTAACAGATCAGTACTGCTTATAAGCTTTGCTTTTTAAAAATGTATTCTTTATATTGATTACTCCTAACGTGAGTGTATGTGTTAGATTAGGTTAGGTATTTCTTTGTTAGTCCCATTCCAAATTTACAGCAGCCGCAGGATACAAGAGATATATAAGAAAGAAACGTACAAACGAAAATAAAGTAATGAAAAATCAAATAAAAATGATATAAAAATTAAAAATTAAAAAACACAGTATATAGTAAGTGGTATAGATGCAGTGGTTGAGTACATGTTTGATATTTTACAGATGGAAGGGTGTGTTTTGATCTTAGAAGAATCCAAACTCTGCCCATTATTAACTTGATGAGTGACTTTTTGTCATGACCAGTCCCCTGCTTCCCTGAAATGGATGAAGTGAATTAGGTAATATACTACTAAAAAATGTTTGTAAATGTCAATTTTGTAATTATTTCTCCCCTTTTGTAATCCAAATTGGTGTTGTATTTTGTATAATTGGAAAGCCTGATCTGTCACCAGTTACAGCTCATAAGGACTGCGCATTTGTGGGACAAGCAGCACAACTATATGTGCAGATAGTACCTCCAAAATTCTACCCAAAACCCCCTCTTTACCAAGGAGAAAGCCTCCAGTTCCTCAGTGAAGCAAGGGTGAGGCACTGGTCCTCTTGGGGTGTTGTCTTCCTGTGATGTCCACTTCACAGTCTGTCTTTGACTTCACCAGTCTAAGTTTAGAAATGGTACCGGGGCTGACACCTAATAATGCTGCTACTCTTTGTACAGGTGCACCAGCTTCAAGTGACGGAGAACTTTTAGACCTTTATGTTGTACCTTGTTGCTGAGGTGATTAATCAGGTTTACATTAATCAAGATGTAAAATACAATATGTATTATTACAGAAGAGAAATAATAATAATGTTGTTTTGATTAGTATAGATAGATGGACACTTGACATCAACATGGATTTATTAAACAATATTGACTTTCCCTTTATCCAGTTTGAAAATCTGAACTTATACTGTGTTTGATTTTTTTATATTTCCCATCCCCTCTGATGAAGGTAAACCGGTGTGAGTGCTTTTTATATAAAGAAAAGGGACAGAAGAGGACGACATTTCTTGCCACCACGAGTCTCAACCCTTTAACAAAGGGAAAAGATGAGGTCTTTATTCAACCAACATTCATTAATGTGGCCATTCATCATTACAGCTAAATAGAGATCCTCATTACTGCTGTTATTACCAGAACTGACTCGAGGCTCATCTTGCTGCTATATTAGAATCACTGATGTTTCCCTGACAGCCTCTTACCTTAACCGCCCACGCATTGGCTGCGTGCTAGCTGTCTTAATAAAACAAAGTCTCATGTAAGGGTCAATATGCTGCTCATGATGAAAATGACTTGTACTATGCACCCAGGGACCCCTGCTTCCCCGAGAGCTATGTTCATCTATGATTGAATTTGATTGCAGAGAGCAGTGTGCAGTCACCTGAAGCCAGCTGCTATTCCTCGAAGAAAGCATCTGTCAGGACGAGACGAGAGAGTCAGAGGGAAGAACGGCCAGGTAACAGTGAGACTTAAAGAAACCAGCTGTGTTCCTGCTTTCTTTCTAAAATGATTTTTTATTAAAACCCAGTGTGCATGGTACTTTATTTTTATTGATCTTTTCATAATGAAAACCGCTCACCTTATCCTGCCCCCGCCAGAAAAGATTTGCGATGGACAAGGGTATTTACCACAGAGATTAAAAGCTAGACAATATTGGTTGTCTATATCATCATAGTCTATTTAGCTTTAAATGGCGTCAGATGTTTGCTCTGACCTTATCAGACCATTGGTGAGTAAATTATGAATGGAGCCAATTCAGCAGCACAAAAATATGCACCAAGTCTAATGCTTTTGAACTATTCATAAGTCACATTATGGTTTGACGATAAGATTATAAATTTGAAAAGTTTAGCCTGCATGTAATCTCCTGCATGTTATTCGTTTTACTTTATTTGAAGGATAACATTGAAATTAAAATTTCAATTTCAAATGTATTGTCATTCTGTTGATGTCAAAGTAACAAGAAAACAACAAGGCATTTCTCCAGGATCACAACAAAATTACATTCATTCTTTATTCATCCCACTTTAAAATTAAAGGATAGTAGACAAAGTGCAACAGTTAAAATTAGTGCAAGTGAGACTGGTGGCAGAGATTTAATGCCCTGGTGTCTTTATCAGCCAGACGGCCTGTGGCAGGAGGCTGTTCAGTAGCGTGGTGGTGTGACATCTTATGCTGCCGCAGTGCTTCTGAGGGTAGGAGCTGAAAGAAGCTGTTCATTATGATAATTACTGACCTTCAAGTAATGTTGGTGCCTTAATACCACAACAACTAGATCTGTCCTGAAAAACCGCTACGACAGTGTATCATCACATATTCCCTTCCAACATGTGTACGAATACAGAACTGATATGGCTCATAATGATGTGACAGCAGTTGCAAGATACCCAATAGGTGATGACACCTATAGCCACCAATAGTATTATTCTTGTTGGCCACACTTATTCTCTTTGAATGTTTTGTCCAAAATGGTAATCATCGTCCTATTAGTTTCTATTAGAGGTGCATGTGTGACTGTCAAAGTCATTAAAAATAGAGATCTTTTCTATTTCAGCTACACCCCCAGTCCCAAACTACGACCACATTAGCAAATCCAGCAGAGCCAAACCCCCCGAACATCTATCCAAATCCCCAGAGCCCAGGAGATCGTACAGGGAAGTCCAGAGGGAGGCAGTGCAGGCGCTGCCAGAGAAAAGTATGAAGGCGGTGGATGATCAAAAACTTCTGGAGGAGAGAGTACAACGCCTCGAACAAGAGATCAGTCTCAGTCGGGCTTCCTCAAACCTGAGATCATCTTCAGGTAGAGTGCAGGAGTGAGTGGAGATGTGAGGGGGTGGGGTGGTAGGTGGGGTGGAGGATAGATTACAAAGTTAAAGAGGAAGAAAAATTGAAAGAAGTTTATTTATTTTCAAAAATGTGTGTCAAAGATTTTTCTGCTTATAGCCTATTGAACATAATAACCAATTCATGTGTCTTACCTGCCTTTTGTGTTTTGTTTCATAGGCCACAGCCTAACAAGTCTTGATAAACATCTCATTTAAAGATATAAAAGTCAGAAATATGTCCATAATTGTTGTCATTTAACTTGTAAAGTAGCTTGACAGGAACTTTTTTCTTAGTCTGTACTTCAAATTCCTAAAATACGGTCAAAGCACTTACAAGAAATTGATGCCCAGTTGTGTGTTTTTTATACCTCGAAATAATTTTATTGGACACAGTAGGTAAATGTGGCTTTAACATTTTTGTGACTTTAAACTGGACAAAAAGTCTTAAGATATGAGTTTTTTCACATTGTGGTCGCTAAAGTTATAACCAATCACTGTTATGTGTATGAAGATTGGCTTAATGTAAAATACAGGGTCTGTCAGTACATAGATACAGCACTTTTCTATGTAACCACATAAATGAGAAAAAATCATTAGGTGTTTTCTTTACGTGACTTTTCAATACTATCCAAAATACTTGAATATAACTATTATACAAGCCAACAAGAACTGATTCATAGCACTTTTGTTTATTTATTGTAATTCTGAAGACAAACATCTCACCCCAGTGCATCTTGTCAGTGTCATAGTCCTCTAGTCAAGGGCACAATACAGTTTCTCAAAAATATCTACAACCAAATTTTCTGTTCTTTTAGGTAGCCAAGCAGAGCTGCAGAATCTGAGGCATCATGCTCAGGAGCTGGTGGATGAAAATGATGCCCTCAAACTCACAGTTCATCGTCTAAATGTGGAGCTAAGCAGCTACCAAACCCGCTTCAGACCCTTGTCCAAACAGGAGGTATGAAAAGCTCTGAGGTACCTCCTCTGCTTTTGGAAACCATAACCTAATGTTTGAAATAATTGGTGTTCGGGCTCAGATTGTGTAGAGTATGGTTGTGGGAACAGAGTCCTGACTATGAATCAGTAGCTCTTATAATAATCTGCACATGGAAGAACTCATAGAACCTGGTTGGTGCCCTTGTGATGGTAATGGATTCATCTAGCTGGAGTGAAGTGTCTCAAGGTTGATATAACTGACCTCAAAAACGTACGTACTAGAGAGTGCTTACATCAAGAGAGTGCTGGATAATGTAGACCAAACACTCACATCAGTTTTTTTTCACATAAATAAAGACATAAAAATGGTTGTCACAATATGAGTTCTTAAAATATGAAATAATTGTAGTAGTAAAGATGTTTGAAAACACTCCAAAGACAAGATATTTAGTGTTCAAACTGATAATGTTCTTTGTTTTTCTTTTGTTGTAAATATTCAAATATTCATCGTGTAGAAAACATTATTCAAGCTCAACCCATTTCTGCATACCTAATGAATTGACTCTCCAGACGCAGACAATATATATTGTCTGTATATGTAATTGAAAGATATACTGATGAAGGGTATATAGCTCAGGTCTTCATCAGGCAAAATAAAACTTTTTATTAAATAAGCTGATAACATTTTAATATTCAAGCATCTTTGTGTGTTTTTTTCTGCTTATTCAGGCAAATGTGGAACGCTTCATCCTCATTTGTTGTTCACAAACAGAATACCCGTGTTGAGTTAAACTGAAAACCTTACCTAACCTTGGCATTGTTTAATGAGCTTACGAAACTCAACAGTTTATAACATTTGAACAGCTTTAGAGTGAAAAACAAATTACTTTTCTACAAAGCCTTCCCAATAGAAATTCAGCTTTGATTCAGACTCCTGCTGTCAGAGGAATAATGTTTCTATTTGTTTGATCTGTTGCTCTGAATGTGTTTCTTGCTCCTGCTTATGTTGTCTTAACCAGCAGAAAAAAAAAGCTGGCCTGTGTTATTCACTCATGGCTACATCATGCTGTGGCTTCACACCATGACATACTTTCTCTGTTTCTCATTACTGACAGTGTGGCTTCTGAGGGGAAGAGAGAAGAAGGGATTGCAGAGAAGTTTGCTTTTAAGAAATTTATATGGCAGGAGCTGCGTTTGCAGAACACATCAGTTTGTCCAATCATTTCAGCTGGAATATCAGTCAACTTTTAAATTTTATTTTCCATGTGTTCAGAGGTTATATTAGTGTACAGTATTGCCCATAAGAAATTGTCAGGGTGGTGGGTTGGTAAGTTTGGGAGCATTTGGCATGTTCTGTTTGCCCCACTCAAAGGTAACTGTCATTCACTTCTCCCAGTGCATGTCATTAAAATACTACAGAGATACGTGTCAGACCTATGAGAAATGTACTCCGACATAAGGGTTTAAACATTTTTGACAATTGCAGCTTATGACACATGCATATTTGCATACAAACCACAGCTACCTCTGGCCAAAATGTGGAATACAGCGTCGGTGCCTACCCTTTCTACAAACAGCCCGATGCCAGCACCTGAATGTTGACATAAAGCAGACTTAACTGCTGGATCAGAAAAGGTTTTTTTTTACATTAGGTAAAGACATTAACTGTTTGACAAAGACTGTCTGAAATGCCTCGCTTTTCACTTTGTGTATATGAGCTGTCTTTGTAATGAACATGCTATTTTGCTGTGGTGGCCTTTATTTATTCTCGAAGGCATTGAGGTTTCCCTCATATTCAGTGTCGTTGAGATCACAGACATTATATGAGCAATGTGCAAACACAAACAAACAGTCACAACGGCAGAGGTTTCAATTCAGACAGTTACAAACAGAGGAACAGTGGTCAGCAATCAAAATCTTATACTCTGCAGGAAAACGCCAATTTACCAACTTCCGTGTGGACTTGAGCAGCTTTCAGAGTGGACTGGAGGAATGAGCTTTGAAAATATAGAACAACAATGTTTCGTCCTTCTCTGCTCTAGTGATGGCCAACCAGCTTTCTCATCGAGGATGCAATGATAAGTGTTCTACCTGTCACCAGTTATGAATCAGAGAGCAAAGTGGCATTCTCCAGTCCTAGGGCCTGAGAGATGAAATTGAAGCATGTCAATATATTATATCGGCATAATCCAAGACAGATAAGAACTTGGCTTCCACAGTTCTTTTACAACATGACGTTGGAAAACAAGATTTATTTCTTTAAAGAAAACCAACCCTCTGTCGCAACTGGGTGACAAGAGTGTTTATATGATGTTTACATGTAAATTCTTCGTCAACTCATGTCCAAGGTATTTAAACTCAGTGACTCTCTCAATCCTCGATTCATTGGAAGTTGATAATATTCTGTGTTTTCAAAATTAATATTTCTAGCCCAGGAGAATAGTAAAACAATAAGTTAAACAATAACATCATCCACATAAAAATGTGCATGACAGTTTGTCATTCATGTATACATTGAAAAGCCTGGGTCCCAGAACTGAACCATGTGGCACACCTCTATCAATCAATAAAAATCTGATTTTGCCTGACCTACTTTAATCATTGAGATCTCTGATAAGCATTCCTAAACCATGCACATGAACCTCCATCCAAACCGATACCTGATAGCTTTTTTAGCAGCAGAAAGTGATCAACTGTGCAAAAACTTTGAAACATATGTTAAAACAGTAGCAAAGTTTTGCCTCTTGTCTAATGCAGGTATTATATCTTTTGCAACTAATGTAATGGTTGAAACTGTGCTGTGATTCTGTCTGAAGCCAGACTGGTGTGGGTTGATTGATCTGAAAAAAAGGACTTGAGTTGATTGTTGACCAGGAATTCAAAGACTTTCGATAAACAAGTAATTTGGAGATTGGGCGATAGTTGTTTAAGTCTTCATTAGCACCACCTTTATGTAGAGGAATCACATTGCAGGTTTCCACAAATTTGGAAATTTGCCTTATTGTCTGTAGATATTGACAGAATAATACAGTGGTGCAGAGATGACATCTTCCTGGGAACCAGGAAAGGCTAAATGCTAAGCGGTAAATAGCGCTTTTCTAGTCTTTGACTACTCAAAGCTGCTTTACACCGCAGGTCACACCTACCCATTCACACCCATTCGCTCTCATGTTCACTCACTGATGGTTCTGAGTTTCTATGTTAGTTATCCATCAGTATCTCTAACACATTCACGCCCTTTCATGCCCATTTACACACCACTGACGCAGCAGTGGGAGCAACTTGGGGTTAAGTGTCTTGCCCAAGGACACAACGCCATGCTCAGAGCTGGGCTTGAACCTGCAACCTCCCGATCACTGACCAAGCACACTATCCAACTGCGCCACCGACATTAGCAAATGCTAACTCACCTTCTCGTTTTTTGATTTTGATTCCTGCACCACTCTGTATTGTGCAGTCATTATATAATTACAATGAAAGGTTTTTTGATTGCACAACATGCCTATCAGAAGAACAAGTGTAGAAAAAATCTTGTTTCAGCCCCCTTATCTTGAATACAATCATTGCAATATCTCAAATAATTCCAGCCTCACATTTTTGTATTTCATTTTTTTTATAATGTGAATATTACATGAGCTGTGAAAATCACCACAGTGGCAACTCTAGTAGTTCAAGTGTTCAAGGTCCTTTATTGACTGTTACGGCCTCTGTACCAATGGAAAAAAAGATACTTGCCTCGATGTTTACCAAAAAGAGACTAGAATGGAGTTGTCAGAGAAAATGAAAAAAACAGGAGAAAATGAGCAGGCCAACCCATAAAGGTCGTCGCACCTGTCATTTCTCTCTAAACTGCCTGACCAAAAACTAACTAAACCAAAGAATCATCAAAACCAAGAAAACAGGACCACCGACAAGCTCCAGCCCAAACTAAGGCAACAAAACCCGGCAGCCTGGTGCTGCTGAGGAAATAAAGAGGAAAAGGAGAAACAAAAATACCTGCTAATCCAGGAAAACAGAAAACAAAGGAGGAGTGCATGAATCTCCTGCTCCTCAGTTCTGTGTGTGTGCCCAACAATTGCTCCTCTCTCAGCTCCTCCAAATTACCCTCCTCCTCCCTGAGCGCAGATTGCTCTCTGGTGTGCAGAGGAGGAGAGGAAGGAGGAGGACCAGGGAGAGACAGAGTGCATTTGAAAAGTTTTTTTTTTTTTTTTTTTCGTAAGAAACCTTCTTAACTGAAGACATGACCTGAAAGCATTTAAGTGTCAGCCATGATAAGAGCTGTTTGAATTCTACAAAAGTTAAGGAAAGGAGCGTTGTTGCTTCCTTTACATCTCCTTTAGCTTAGCTTACACCGCACCATCCTTTATGATAGGAAAGGAGAATGAGCTCCCTATAATGCCTTGTGGCATGTGACGTATATAAAATCTGTATCCACCGAAAATTACAGAAACTTACCAAGGAGAAGGGGTTAGAGTTGTGTGGGACTGTGAAGTTATGCATATAATGCTAAGTAAACATTTTTGTAGGTATTGAGAAAAATATGTGCTATAAAGTTGGTGTTTTCAAAAATATAACCTTTAGTTCATTTATTTATTAATCATTTTTGAAATTGTGGATGGATAAACAATTACATTATAAATTATAAAGCACTTAATTTAAAAGTTTTTCTCCATAGTCTTCATCTACAATGTTGATGAACAATAAACAAACAATTGTGGTACTTGTGTCCCATATTAATATTATATATAATTACCACATTTCCATCCATCTGAATTTATGAAGTAAATCATACCAATAAAATTACTGAACAGTGGGTCTCTAATAATGTTTATTAAAAAAAATCAGTAAAAGAAGGACAAATGAGAACAACTTCAAACAACGTGCATAATGAATAGTTCTTCTGAAACGTTCTGGTGTATTATCAGACTTCAGGTTTTCCGTGCCCTGTCAAAGATGTCAACATTTACGGATGCTCTCACCTCACAGCTGTGAGCAGAAAACACACACTGCATGACCAAAGGACAAAACACCGTCACAGGTAAATCCTCTGATCATGGATTGTTAATGTTAACAGGTGAAGCCGACACAGAACAAGACTGTGAGGCAAAGCAGACAACAAAGTTCTTGTAGTTCATTTTAGCTATGGCACAAGAAATTGTTGTCACATAAATATGACACCGATGTGAAAGTACAGTCAATTCCTCTTTGTTTTTGTCCCCCCCCCCCCCCCTTTGTTTGCATTGTCTTTTCAGCTAGGCGCTGTGTCTGATGACAGCGTTGGAAAGACCAATGCATTTTTTTTTTGTAGCAGTTGGAGATATGTGAGGATGATTCACTGCTACAGTGACCATCACCAGCCAAACTTTATTTAAGCCCTGATGTGAGCTGAAGGGGAGGGCGGTGCCACACCACAGTGTGAAAGAAGTGGAAATAGTGACAGACAGGACGGGATGAGACAAGACAAACGGAAAGGAGGACAGACAGGCAGTGTTACTGATTTAGCAGTCAAAGTGTTATGCTGATCTAAGCTCCTACAGGAATTAAAGGCAGTAAGAGACCAGGGACACCAAATAAGCGGGGTCTTGATAGCTGGGGTAGGTGGGTACACAAGGATCAGATATGGAGGAACGTGCATCGCAGGATGTGAGTAGAAGTGTCCAACTCGGCAAGTTCTGACGGGAAGAACTTTTTCTTTACAGTAAGTCTCGACAGGAGCTTGAGTGTCTGTACAAGCATGCATGTGAAGTGGTCACATGCATGCTTGTACGGACACAGCCCCTGGACCCAAGGGGGCACCAGCCCGCCCCCCCAGAGGCACCAAGGATAACACCCAGGGATCCAGGGCGGGGCAACCCCCGCAGACAGCATCCGCCTCAACAAACCACCTGCCCACCCGGCCCCAAGCCACCCCCACCCTCCCACGGCAGGCCAAAGGTCCCAGGCCCCCCAGAAGCCAAGTACCTCGGGACCGGCTCCCACCCTGGGGGAAGGAGGCCCTCGAGCCGAACCTATGGGGCTTGGCGTGACAGCCGCAGCAAGGCTAGGTGGGGCAGGTGTGGGTGTGAGGTAAGGTCGCGGTTAGGTCCTGCCCTCCAGAAGAGCCGAGGCCAAGAGGCAGCGACGAGGACCGCCGCCCCAATGCCCAAGGGGGGGCCTCAGGCAACCCACACTGAACAGCAACCCAAGGCGGCCTCCTGCGGCAAGGTCCCCAGTGAGGGACAGGCCAACGGATTCCGCACCACAGGCCACCAGGGACACATGACCCAGCAGAGTCCACCCATCCCCAGGGCACCGTCCCAGGCCCCCACCCGCAGGTGCCAGAGCCCAGCTGCACCAAGAGCCACTGACACCTCCCCACGTTTGGAAGGGCTCCCCAGCAAGAGTCATGGTGGAAAAGGGCTGAACCCCACCAACCGCACCAGGCTTAGACTAGTTGTCCCCCCTGTCCCCCCTGCTATTCTGTATTTTTGATCCCAGACAAAGATACATTATCCCTCCACAGTGAATAAGTGCAACTAAGTGTAATGTGGTGCATTAAAACTGGGGAAGAACAGGTTGAGTGGGAGCCTACTGACTCCCCCTCTCACTGCCTGCCCCAGAGACATGGATGTTGTTTAGCATTAAAAACAGGGAAGTTGAGGCAGGTGGGAGGCGGGCAGAGAGGGGACACAACCTAAAACAGATTGCGCCCACCCCCCCACACCCCCTTCCCTGCCTCCCCCTCAAGGTGGTGTATGTGGTGCAGTTAAAATTGGAAGGCGAGGTAGGCAGGGGTGGCGAGCTGGTCGCCCTCCTACCAGCCCCGGCTCCAAGAACCCTTAGTGTTGTGAGTGCCCAAAAGTGAAGATATTTACAGGAGTGCGGTGTGTGAGTGATTGAAGTGCTCATTAAGAGGCTGGGCTGGTGGGGCCAGCCATGACAGAGCGGGAGTGTGGGAGCGGCGTCAGGCAGCCCCCAGAACAGAGGGCCCTAGGACCTACGGGTGACAACCTAGGTGGACCCCAAAGACTAGGCGCCCCCCACAGAAACACATCCCCCAGTAGACTGCAGCACCAGAGCCACCGGCCCGACACACACCGAGGACCAACCACAGGTGGACCATCCCCAGGTCGCAGCCCAACATGGGAAGACCACAGGCCCCCCCCCCCAGGGCACTGAACCATCGAGTCCCCGGCACATGCCCCGACCCACCAGGAGAGGCAGGACCAGCACCAGTCGAATTCCTCTTTAACAGCAGTTCTTCTTTCCTTTCCTCTTGTTCTCTCCTTTCCTTGACCCTGTGACGTTTTCCATTTGGGTTAAGGGAAGGTGGACAGGAAAGGACTTAGGAAGGACTTTTTGAACGCACCCAGAGAGAGGAGCAAGGAAGGAGGAGGACCAGGGGGAGACAGAGGAGCAGCAGGGCTGCACGTAACATTTACAGTTGCCGTGGTTTAATGTTTCTCTTTCTCTTTTCTGTCTCCTTTAGAGCTCCAAAGTCAGTGGCTTGCCAAAGACAGGGTCTCCTCCTCCGTGGCTGGTCAGTATTACTACAGTTATATACATATTAATTTCATAATGTCAGAAGTATTTTTTTTTTATGTTGCCTGTTAACAGAGATTGGAATCCTAGTTAGATCAATAACAAATAACTCAACTAATTAACACCATTTCCCTTTTCAATTCCTTCCACTTTGTCTCAGTCTTGTCAGAGGCAGTCACCAGAGACAAAAACAAAGTTCTCAAAGATTTGATGGTGGCAGACAGGAATCAGAGGTGGTCAAAATATGGCTAATTTTTTACAAAATGGGGCTGACTGTACATCGGTCACATTTATCTGTCATTTCAAGCAGGGATGGAAACTTGATAACTGATGCTAGTATTGCCACGTGTTTGACATTGTAGCCACTAAAGACTTCTGTAAACCAACACAGAATATCCTCAGGAATCAAACAAGTTGTCAGTTAGAATTGGGTCGATAAGCATAATCAATAATGGCATTGGAATGAATAAAATCTTTTCAGTTTTCGTCCCTTCCTGTTAATGATTTGAGATTATTTTATAGAGTCCAAACTTATGGTTTGCAGACAAAATTGGCTCATTTACCTTTAACATGCTGACAACTGGAAAGATTTTATTTGAATCGGGTTTAAAGCCAGCTCAGGGTTGGATTGTTGTAACAGTGTTTATACGGGTCTAAACAAAAATCAGTCAGGCAGCTGCAGCTAATCCAGGTCCAGGTTAAAAATAATTTTACTCATGTTGATTATTTTGATTATTTTCCTGTAATGCTGCGTTCACAGCGCAAGCGACCCAGCCACCAAAATCGCATCGCCCACTGACATATCGTTGCGCATCCATAAATACCTCATTTTGGTCACTGTTGCCGTCGGCTGTCGCTCGGTGACGTCACGTCCGCTCGAGTTTCACCGTGATCATATGATATATCATATAATGAGATGTATAAGCGGACATTATTCCAGCTGTATCCTTTTCATTCTCATATCAACCACAAAACACTGCAGCTGATGCCCTGCAGCAGCATCATCTGTGAGTTTCCCACGGTCTGTCCAGGCGGAACTAATGTCCTCACTTACTAATGTTTCCCACATGGACATGGATTGTTCCTCTGTGGTCCGGATGAAAAACTGTCTTTCACGGGCACCGTCACACACACACCGCTGATTGGCTGTTGCTGCACAGCCACACACGACATCGTCTGAAAAGATCAACTTATTTTTGCTTTGACATTGCACGACAAGCTATGTGGTAGTGTGAAAAGCGGCTGTCGCATCGCGGGAGGGTTAGCCCCACCCCATGGCGGCTGTACATTGACTTTGCATGGAGAGATATCGCCAAGGTAGTACAAGTAGCGTCCGGTGTGTATGCACCTTAAGTCATGTGACAGTGCCCCCTCCATACAGTCTGCATTCACTTTAAGCAAGGACGCACTGCCAATCTGTCTGAGGACTTTGTTGCCAAGAAAAATGCCGTTTCCGTTGTTTGGGCACAATTTAGATTCTGTGCAGAGGACAGAGCAGAAAGAAGTTAAGGGTAAAAACTGCAGGAAGACTGTTTCAATGACCGTCAGTAAAACCACCAAAGTGTTCCAGCATAGTATAAAATAGTTGTTTATTCAAGGAAATAGCTTCAAAGAATCGTCATACTGATATTAGGTAATATTTTCCAGCCCTAGCTGTTTGCATGAATGGTATATTCAGTCAATCAACCAAACTTTATTTGTATAGCACTTTTCATACAAAGTATTTACATAGAAACAAAGATATAAAATAAGACTAAATAAAATACATAGAACGTACAAAATTGAATACAATAAAAAATATATATAGCCACCCACCCACCCTTATAATCCACATAGAGCACGCAAACACACAAAGACACACAGAAAACAGAAATAGAGGACTGAGGAAATGCTATCTTGAATTAAAAATGAGGAAACACAGGAAATAAGACTAAAATGACAATAAAAAAGAATGATAACTTAGGTAAAAATTAGGTAAAATTAGATAAATTAGGTAAAAATACTATACGAAAATTAATAAATAAGTAAATAAAATAGAATTTTTAACAATATGGTTAAAATGAGACATCTAAACACCAATCACGTAATAAAATCTACAAAAGTGGGATGGTCAAGGCACAGTGACTTGAGGATGAACTCCACATCCACCTCAGCATGCTCTAAGCAAGTTCAAACCTCCCTGGGTGTGACTCTTCACTCCAGTGAAAATATAAAACTGCAGAGCATGAGATACCGCACATCCAAAATTCTTTCAGTGATAGAAAAAGACAACCCATGAAAATAAAACATACGCATCACACATAATTGTGTACAATGCAGTTCACACAGATAAGTAACCCAGGTAAAGAAATTCAAAACTCAGGGGTATTTTCTTATTTCTTGTTTAGTACTGGGAGTTGGGCGATTGATATCCTCTTGTAATTTCTGTTTTAATTTCCCCTGTAGGTCAGCTAGTTTTTGTCACTTTTGTTTTTTAAGGAAGGAGGTGGTGGAGATTATTTACCCTCTTAACACTGCCTTTAACGTGTCCCACAAATAGATTGGAGAAACCTCCCATGTGTCATTAAATTTCAGATAGTCTTTAATGTACTCTTTTATCTTGGATACAATAGTTGAATCATTTAATTTATGTGAGTTAAATTTCCAAAGAGTACTGCGTTTCTTCCTGGCCATGAGCACAGAGATAGAAATAGGGCTGTGGTCCGATAAATCGTTAGGTTACTCACGTAACCCCGGTTCTCTGATAACCGAGTGAGGTATCTCACGATGGGAAGCGCCCTCTGGCGTGACCGATCATGGAAGCTCCAATGACACCACGTCTGTCATCTGACAGACCAATCATCTCGAGATGCAGCCCACCCCCCTTATAAGCGCCTCTGCGCTGCACCCGCCATTCTCAAGGATATTTCTTCCATCCCACTGATGCAAGTAGGGCAGTGTTGTGAGATACCTAAATCGGTTATCAGAGAACCGGGGTTACGTGAGTAACCTAACGTTCTCTTTCCAACCTCCCTCGGTATCTCACTATGGGGATATAGCCCACTCCCGGATTTGCATGCTCCGAAGCCCACAAAGCCGCGACCCACTTTGGGTCGACACCCGAGACCCTCCCCAAGGGCTAGCATGCAGTTAAGATGGACCCACACTCAGGACTGAATGAGCCAGAGATGTCTCAGTCACGTCCAGCCTGTAAAATCAAATGAGTGTGTGTGGGGATGCCCAGCTGGCAGCGGCGCAAATATCCCTCACTGATGTACCCTTGAACAGGGCCCATGAGGTGGCCATACCCCTGGTGGAGTGTGCCCGAATCCTCTCCGGGGGCTGCAACCCACGACTCTCATACACCAAGATTATAGCCTCCACCACCCAATGTGACAGGCGCTGGCGCGTCAGGGCCCTCCCTCTGGGAGAGGGAGCCCTGGATACAAAGAACTGGTTGCTCTTCCTAAATCCCTTAGTCTTGTCCATATAGATGCGTAAAGCTCTCACAGGACAAAGTGAATTGAGCAGCTTCTCACCCTTATTTGCAAATGGCGGTGGGTGAAAAGCCAGCAGCTCAAGCGTGGAACAGCTGTAGGCAGAGTCACTAACCTTAGGCACAAATGCTGGGTTAGGACGCAGCATCACCTTCCCATAATCTGGTGAGAACTAAAGACATGAGGTGTGCACCGACAGAGCCTGTAACTCACTTATCCGTCTAGCTGAGGTCAAAGCCAGCAGCAGGATAGTCTTAAGAGACAGCACTCTTAAATCAGCACATTCTAATGGCTCGAAGGGCGATCCAGAGAGCGCCTCCAGAACCGTGGGTAAATTCCATGAAGGAACCAGGGGTTTACATACGGGCCGCAGCCGACACGCACCCTTCATAAACCTCTTTATTAGAGGATGCTGCCCAATAGGCGCACCTCCAAAACCCACATGACAAGCTGAAATAGCAACCAAATAGACCTTAATGGTGGAAAAAGCTTTATTACCATCCAATAAGTCCTGCAGGAAGCACAACACATCCGAAACAGAACACTGAAACGGAATGATATCCTTAGTCTCACACCACCTTTCAAACACGCGCCTTTTATTATCGTATAATGATCGCCTGGAAGGCGCTCTTGCACACTGAATAGCCTCAATCAACCTCGTCGGGAGCTCAGACTCATGTAGATTCCCCCCTCTCATGCACCAAGCCGAGAGAGCCAGCCGTTCAGGGTTCAGACGAAAAATCTGCCCGTGCGCCTGTGACACCAAGTCCGTGCGTAACGGCAGCGGCCATGGCTGGCCGTGGGTGAGCTGTATCAGCTCCGCCATCCACGATCTGCTGGGCCAGTAAGGAGCTATCAGTATTAATGAAAGCTGCTGCTCCCTTACTATGATCAGAGTGGGAGTGATGAGGCAGAGAGGGGGAAAAGCATACAGCAGCACGTTTGGACACGGGTGGGCCAGTGCGTCCGCACCCAGCGGTGTGTCCCGGTCTCTGAGAAGAACAGGGGACACTGTGCGTTTTCGCGCGATGCGAAGAGATCTACGGACGCTCGGCCGAATCTCTCCCACACCCGGAGGAGCACTTTGGGGTTCAGTCTCCACTCCACGTACGGGGGATTCCCTCTGGAGAGTAAATCCGCCCCGCTGTTCAGTGCGCCCAACGATAACAGGTGTTCGCTGCTCCATTATAACAGACTCTGAGCTAGTCTGTGTAATTTTTTTTTTCTTTTTATATATATTTTTGGGCATTTTGTGCCTTTATTGATAGGAGAGAGACAGTGGATAGGCTTGTGAAAGGGGGAGAGAGAGCAGGGGAAGACACTCTGCAAACAGGTCACAGGCGGGATTCGAACCTGGACCGGCAGAAGCATGTACGTGGGGTGCTAACCACTACACCAAACCAGCACCCCTAGTCTGTGTAATTTTACGGAGCGCGTGCCTCCCTCCCTGTTTATGTAAGCTACTGCTGTCGTGTTGTCCGCTCTGACCAACACATGATACTTCCCCAGGAGAGGCAGAAAATGTCTGAGGGCTAGGAAGACAGCCAACAGCTCCAAGTAATTTATGTGAGCCTGATAAAGCGTCAAGGGCCAGGTCCCGATCACCGACCTCCCCTCGAAAACTGCTCCCCACCCCGTTAACGAGGCATCAGTTGTGACTGTCTTCCTCATCACCACCGCTCCCAATGGGACGCCGGTAGTGAAAATACACGGGTCTCCCCAGTGACAGAGAGCCAGGAGGCATTCCGGAGAAATCCTCACCATCCGCCTGAGGTGACGTCGTGCATCCAGATGTAGAGAGGATATCCCTCATTTTCAGCAGCCCGTGAGGAGTGACGGATATCGATGACGCCATCAGCCCTGACAGCCGGAGACAGTCTCGTAATGACACTGAATTTCCCCGTTGAAATAAAGCCAGGTGTTGGCGAAATTTCTCCACCCGAGCCTGAGACAGAAAAACCCGAAATGAAACAGAGTTTATTTCGAGGCCCAAATACTCGGTCCTCTGAGTAGGAGACAAAAAGCTCTTTGAGAGGTTTATACTGAAGCCCAAGCTGTGCAGCCTGTCTATCAGTCTCTGCGTATCTATCTCTGCGTTCTCCATGCTGGGAGCACACAGGAGAAAATCGTCGAGATACGCGAACACTCTGAGGCCCAATGCTCGCATCGGGTTCAGGGCTGTTTCCACACATTTGCTGAAAGCCCTCGGTGCTAGTGACAGCCCGAAAGGCAGGGTCTGATACTCGTAGACCATTCCCCTGAAAGCAACCCTGAGATATTTTCTGTGTGCTGGATATATGCTTATATGAAAATAAGCATCCTGCAGATCCACTGAAGTGAACCAGTCGCCTGGTCGAATGGATCGGAACAGAACATTGTGTGAGCATTTTGAATTTGTACTGTCGGAGGTGTAGATTGAGGCAACACAGATCTAGGATCAGACATAATGAACCTCCTTTCTTTGGAATGAGGAAATGCCGGGAATAAAAACCCTGATTTCTCTCTCCCTCCGGTACAATGCGAATTGCCCCTAGGCTTAATAGAGAAGATATTTCACTCTCTAAAGCCTCCGCGGCTTCCCCCGTAGTTTCTGACAGTAGCACCCCATTGAAGCGGGGCGGCTTCATTGCAAACTGCAGCCTGTAACCCCTGGTAACTGTTATAAACACTGTAGCGATTATTTTCTGGATATTACTGGACATTAATTTAAAGAAATTAATATACATTACATAACCAGTTTTGCTCTTGTTAATTAAAGGGGCACCATCCTTTTTATACAAAAAAGGTAAAATTAACTTAATTAGCTGTTTTATTAATTTATTTCATTTAAATTAGATAAATCAATTAAGTCAAACTTCAGTTGTTTAATCAAATCTAAAGACAGAACTCTCATGCAGTGATGTCAATCTTCCAAATAGAATACCAACAGACAGAGCTTTAAATATAACGGTGATTTATTAAAATGAATATATAAGACAAAATAAAATAAGAAACACTTAAGAAGGAATAAATGTCAGAGTAACACTAAATCAATGATGCTGTCAATCAGGAAAGAAGATATGAACCCTTAAAGAACATTTAACAATATGGAGTGGTTATAGAGGATTAATTTCCGAATTAATCTACTTTTGAAAGGTCAAATCAAGGAGAAATTATTGTTGAATTGACCAAGACACACTCAAGCCCATCTGAAAGAATATAGAACCGCCTCTTACGAATCGGGCCTCATCTGGTCCGGGGCTACTGGAGAATCTGAAGGACTGTTCTGGTTCTGGGTGTCGTCCCAGAGGGTGAAGTCCACACTCTATCCAGCACGATGGATCCAGAGAGGTTGTTCCGATGTGAGCAGGTCTGTCCCAGGTTTCCGGGGGGGTGGGAGTCTTAGATTGGACTGGCAGGTTCTGTTCAAGGTGAAGCTGGAGCTTGGGCATTGGTGTCTCGATTGTATAAAAATTGATTTGTAACTAATTCCAAAAATCAAGAATTCGTTGGCAAGACGAATACTATTCTGAAATTAATAAGAAAAAGTCCATGTACTATGAAGTAAATCTTTGAAGTCCTTTATAGCTTACTGGCTTTTATCGGCGGGCATGTCACAAAAACTTAGACAAAAGAATTAAGGAAAAATATGCGAGCCGAAAGTCACAGGAGTGGTGACGAAGAAGAGGAGGAAGAAGAAGAATGGGGAGAGAGAGCAAGACCACATGTCTCTCTGGTTTTTAAGCTACTCGCAGGGGGAGGGCTTTTGGATGAGTTAACAACACTTTATCAACTAATACTTGGCCAGAATTAAGTTGTATTTTGATTAAACATCCAATATAAGCACTCCAACTGGATAGGAAATCTCATGGTGATCAATTTGATACCAAATACTATATATCTAAAGTATAAGAAAGAATTAAACAATTCAAATCCTATTAAACAGTCAATTAAACAAAACAGAGGTGGTTAACTTAAGATATACAAGTCAACATGCCCTCAGGATGGCATGCAACCAAAACCCAAGGTGTAGCAATCCTATTAAAAGCATTCTTTAATAAAACAGAGTGATAATCCAACTTTCTCATAACTCTGGTATCTTTAGAGCTAAAAACACACAAGTCACATCATTAGAAAGCATTTGTCATGACAGGATAAAACATCACATTGTTAGATGTGTACCATGCATTTTAAGGGTTTGTGGAAAGTTTGGTATTGGACTGAGTTCAAAAGAATGTCTTTAAAATGTGAATGTCCCAGGGCTGATAAGAGGGTAAAAAGGTCAACCTTGCAATCTTGGTTAAAGGCAGTACAAAAGGGGGGTTTCCTCCCTTCGATTTAAAGGTGTACTCAGCGATCTCCTAATCTTTTAATCTAATGCAGTATTTGTGAAATTCACCGTATTTCTCCTCTCCATCCACAAGATGTCCCCACTGACTGCATGTTGGAAAAAAAATCCAGTCTCAATATACAGCCTTGACTCAGAATTTCAGCCGGTAAATACTGTGGCTCGGGCCGAGTTACCAAAACAAAGTAACCCCCCCCCCACATCCAGGGGGCGATCATACTCATGCGCAGATCAGACAGAAGGAGGAAGGGGAGTCGTAGTTTGCGTAGCGTGCACAGTTAGCGTAAGAGAGAAATACAAGAGTTGCGGTAGCAATGGCTGAAAACAGCCCAAAAGAAAAAGGTCAGAGGAGTGAAAAGTGAACAAGAAGGGCTATGACCATGAAAGAGTGAAGACCTGGGTCAATATTGGTGTTGCTTTCCAACGGTGGAGGGAACACTGCCAACTGAAAGACCTGAAAAAGGACGCGGATGTCGCTGTCCATCTGGATAGGTAAGCTAAGCAACAATTAGCTTCGTGGTGCTTCACATAACAGTAACAGCGGTCAGGCATTCATCTCATTGTCTAATCTGCCAAAATGTACTGTTGTTGTGATGTTTTCAATAATAGCAGTCAAGTTGTCTGACCAGTCGGGGTTTCCTTAGCTACGTCAGCTACGCAGTTTCTACGGCCATTTCCATGACGATGCACGTCCATCAGCTTTCGGGAGACGGGTCTAAATTGGAATATAAACAAACCCTCCGCTCGTTTTCTCCCACATCGCTGACAACACCTTTAATGGGCAAATGAGTGGTGGTCATCACAGTTCCAGACAAAGGAGAACAGTCTTTTACGATCGTCCTTAAGACTGGGGGGATCTGATGGTCCTCCAGGAGAATGGTTTCTTTCGCCAATTTTTCTGGCCCAAATGGCTTAGTAAGGTAGGAAGTCTGTTAAAGGGTCAGAGCGGGGTGAGGGCAAATGCTGACTCTAAAAAGGTTGCATTTCCTGGGAGAACTCTGTCTTGAAGAGTTCACAAAAAGATCATCTCACAACAACACACAGGGATTGACTGCGCATGCGCGCCACTCCTCTGTGTTGAGAGCAAGAGGGCCAGGGGGCCTGAAGCTTAACATCGGACCAGCTGTGCCCTCTGGGGGGCACAGACTGTCCTGCACTTCTTGATTTTCCTTTTTGTTTTGTGTTTGCTGTGCTTTATGAATAAGCCTGGCTGCAACAGCGTGTTTTTTTTATTGAAAAACCAAGTGAAGTGCTTTGTGTGAATGTTGCACTTTTTACCACCTCCCTCTAAACTGTCCCCGTGGGGTGTTGAAGGGCGGAATTTAAACACTGCACTGGGGGAACGAGTGCTTTTTCTGGTCCGTGAACGGGATGACCGAACAGGGCCGTTACACAGCGCTGACTGGAACATTGGTCCAAAACGTCCATCCTCCATTTCTTGGGAGGAGAGGGAAACAACCGGTCTGTTCCAGGGGGGCTCAGAGCAGGGATCTCCATGAGTGCTGACTGCTGAGCCTCTATTTCCGCGAACCATGACACCTGTGCCGACCGTTTTTTTCTTTCCATCTGGGGGGCAGGAAGGGCGGTTCGGATCGGTGCCTGGATCAGCAGCGACAGCTGCAAATGACTTTTTGGACCAGTGCTTCTGGGGCTGAGCTCTGCGCTGGTGAGACGCTGGCTGCTCAGACACCCATGGCCTGGGCTCCTTAAAGCCACTGCTGCGCCCTCTCGCTGTAGCTGCAAACCCCTGACGAGGTGGCGGGGTGGGGCGAGGAGTGTCCTTGCGAGGAAGGCAGAGGTCGAAGGCTTCTCCCTGCTTCTTCCTCAGGTCACTGGTTTGCTGCATGGCCGTAACAGCCTCACCAAATAAGCCCTTAGTCCTTGACGGGTTGAAAGGAGCGTCAATGATGACCTGTTTTTCCTGGTCCGACAGGCTGGAGAGATTTAACCAGAGCGCTCTCTCCCTCGCCACTGCGAGCCCCATAACACGGCCGCAGCCCTGGACCGCCCCTCTGGAGACACGGAGATCGAGGTCCGTGACAATGCATATTTCCTCCCATATTTTTGGGCTTGAGGAGCCTTTTTCCAGGAGGAGACCCATCTCCTGGAAAAATTCCGCCTGGTAGACTGTCAGCAGGGTGACAACATTTAAGTTTTTCACTGACTGGGCTGCTGATTTATACATGTTTTGGTACATTGAGGCAGAGAAGCGCTCCGTCTTGCTCGGGAGGGTATGACCCGCTGCAGCGAGCGCGGACCGATGGCTGGGGTGGAGGTGGGAAGCCACCGCCTGCTCCACTACCGGGGGATCTCCAAGGCCCCACTCATCGCTGTCAGCTACCTCCAAGCTTGAGTAACCCTTGACGGGAACTCTGTGGCGAAACGGTTTGTCCCAAAACTGCTTCATCTCCTTCATGCATGCCGGGACGGCGGGCATGACCTGCTTTTACGGTGACTGGCGAGAAGGCAGAATTTTTCCGTCGTAAAGATCCCTCTCCTCACCTTTGTCATCCAGGGACGCGGGCCAGTCAATCCCCAGCCAGGATGCTGCCCGTTTGCACACGTCATGCAGGTCGACCTCCGAGGAGAAGGAGGGGGGTTGATTTTCCCCACTGATGGAGCTGCCGGGTCTGGATGCCGGAGTCGGAGGAAGGATGGCGTCCTCGTCATCCTCCTTGTTCTCATCGTTGAGAAGGTTGAGATTATCGTCCTCCTCCTCGCCTCCCCCTCCATACTCGTCTTCCGAGTCGAGGAGCTGGTCGAACAGCAGAGGGAAATCCTCCACCGGGGGGTTATCCCAGCTCATGCTAGCGGTAGCCGGCTTCGGCTTTGCCACGGTGTCGGAGAGGCAGGGGTCGGCTTTTGAACTGGCCGACACCCGGAGGCGCCGCTCCAGGATCCTGGTTGGCATAGCGCTGCAGTGCTGGCAGCATTCGGGGTCCGCGAGTGACGCCTGAGCATGCTGGACTCCCATACAAGCAATACAGAGAGGATGTGGGTCTCTCCCTGAAATGCTGAAACCGCAAGAGGCCGGGCAAGGATGGGACTCGACGTCCTTCACCTTGCTGCTAGCCGTTGTCCCCTAAGAGGAAGCGGTAGCCATAATCTAACCTCAACGGTCAGTCGTAAAAACACCACCACCCTAATACCTTAACAGTTAGCGTGAGTAGCGATAAACACAACTTTCGCAACGAAAGCAGCAATAAAATGAATTAAGGCAGTAAGCAATCCTGAATATAGATATCCACGCTCGGTGACTACCTTGACGGCGCGTTGGAAGAGCAGTTGAATGAATAATCCAATCAGGACAGCTGAGGAGCACTGTGATCCTCACAGTGGAAGAAAGCGAGAATGGTGGGTGCAGCGCAGAGGCACTTATAAGGGGGGGCGGGCTGGCCCGTGCATCTCGAGATGATTGGTCTGTCAGATGACAGACGTGGTTTCATTGGAGCTTCCATGATCGGTCACGCCAGAGGGCGCTTCGCATAGTGAGATACCGAGGGAGGTTTGAAAGAGAACCCTCATCAATATGTTACAGTCTTTAACCCTAAATTTATCCACCTTAAACATAAAAAAGTAGTTAATCCTTGTATGAATTGCATTTGACCAAAAATAAAAGGTATAGCATATATCAGCTATGCCTAGCTCCTCAACATATGTGTTAACTTTCTTTATGAGTGGGTTGATTTGATTAGGTAAAATGGAAGAATCTAGTTTGGGATTAAGTCTAATGTTGAAGTCCCCCCCACAAATTATTAGTCCTTGAGAGTCAACCATTAAATCAAAAATACTCCGATAGAATGGCCAGTCACTCCTCGGTGGGGCGTACACATTTAGGATTGTTATTTCTGACCCTTCAATTGTTCCAGTTATCCTTATGAATCACATACTTCTGAAATGTGTTCATAGGTGAGTGTACGAGAAATAAGAGTAGCCACGCCCCTCTTATGTTTACATTCAACAGAGGAGGAAAATCCATTTTTAAAACCCATTCTTCTTGGTTTTGCATGCTCAGTCTGGTTCAAGTGAGTCTCTTGTAGTAGAGCAATCTTTGCCCTTTTCTTCTTTAGTTTAGATAACATTTTATCCCTTTTAACTGGATCCAAAACCTCACTTACGCTGAAAGAAACCAGCTTCAGAGAACTATTTTGCATATGATTGTGCACAAGATAACATGTAAACACAAAAAACACCAAGCGGCAGCAGGTGGAACATTCCCAGCAAAATGACAGGAACCACAGGAACACACAGATAAACAAGGTAGCGGGGAAAATAACTGAAACATTAGTGTTTTAACTGACTTCCAGCAGTGATCGCTTACACTGCTTCCTTTAGTCTATGAAGGAAAACCCCTTAAGCCACCTGAGCAAGAGGGCTTTCAGCCCATGATGGAGATCCTGAGAGGAGTCCCTCTATCTAGACTCGACAATGGTTTTAAGTTCGCCATGTTATCTGTAATATATATATATAAAGAAAAGGGCTCTATGCGCATGCTGGATCTGAAGAGATGTGGATGGGGGGATGCAGATGTCTCTAATTAGGTTCTCCACAAAGTGCATTATGGACTGTGCTCCAGATTCGGTTCCCTCAGAAACCCCGTAAATCCTTGGCGTCTCACTCCTTGAGTAAACATCCAGAGAGGTTAGTCTTGATTGGAGCTTCTCCTGCATCTTAAGCATCTCAGCCAGCACTTGATCCCACTTTTGAAGCTTATCTTCATGTTTGGCCATCCTGTTTTCTATTTCCTCGATTCTCGCGTTGGTTTTGATCAATTCCTCTTTTAGGTCTGTCAGCTGTTGATTATTGTCCCTTCTAAAATCCCTCAACTCTTTACCGACGCCTCTTAACACGTTCAGTATGAGAGGAAGGTCTGCCGACTCCTCATAAAACTCCATATCACTGTCAGCATGGCTAAACAAGGGAGAGTCAGCCCCGCCGAGTCCAAGGGAGCTAACGTTAGCCACATCAGTTAGCTGCGACTGGCCAACTTCATTTATGCATTGCTTGACTTTCAGCTTTTCCTTCTTTTTGAGAGACGACATCTTAGCCCCTATCCACACTTTACCACTCCATTCGCCTTTTAGTTTTTTACTTTAGGGCAGTTTTGTTTTCACTCATGGAGAGCTTCTCCCTGAAGCTGCCATCCGCTCTCAACCCGGACCCTGAAGCACAATAATACATTTAATCAGCTATTAATTAAGTTTTCCTGCCACCTGAATAGACTTTTTTATTAACTTGAAACAAAAGGTTTGTCATTTTTTTGTGTTCATGACAGTTCACTAAGAGAAAAGTGTAAATGTATGTTATATCTGGTTGTTTAAGTGTAATCCTGTGTCCTTTTGGGGGAGTCAAAGCTGTCTATATTTATCTGTAATTACATCCTCAAACATTATAATGTCAAAAGTGACAAGCAATGTCATAAGCCTGCAATAAATGGAGATATTTTGAGAATGAAACACTCTGGAGAAACATCTTTGGTGTCATTTGTGTTATATTTAAGGTCCTTGGCCAATCAAAGCTAATTTGAATCACCTCTTATTGTCCTTGTTTGCAGCTTGACATGAAGCATTTATCTCCTTTGCTGCTGGCCTATGAGGACAGGATGCACGAGAAGGATGGACTTCTGCAAATTACTGAGGTAAAGTTTGAGTTGGAGATTCTCTGTGGTGGAGCACCACGCTGAAAGAATGGCAGAGAAAACTCAGAGACATTGGCTGTTGTTGTTGGCAGAAGTCTTTTGAAATTTCAGCTGTTCTTTCTTCTTTTGTACTAAAATTATTAATCCTTATTAATCCAACCAAACTGAATAAACCCAAAGCACTTATGTATCTCTGTTTGCATGCCACAGGAGGAAGTGAAGAGGCTGCGAGTCCATGTTGATGAGGTAATCAAAGAAAATGAAAGACTCCATGATGAAATTGCAAAGATTGGAGGGGTCAGCCAGAAGGACTGGTAAGAAGCAATAAACTGTGTGTGTATTGATTCTGCACTGTCAGCACTTGCTCAGCTGTCACCACTCATTCCTGTGATGGGGGGGAAATTGAAAAACTACCTTCACTCCTTTCTGCTTGACTGCCCATCAGCCTCTATTGCTTACACTAATACTGGGTGAAATAAAATAGATAAAACCATAACCTACTCATCATGTAAGGTGGTAAAATAGTGTGATGCAAAGATGTCTTTTGTAGGCCAACATGGAAGCCGACGGGTTCAATATCATCTCAATCAGTTAATCAATCACTATTTCATCAATCAATCTTTATTTGTATCGCACCAATTTATAACAAGTGTTATCTCAAGACACTTTACAGTAGACCATAAAGCTCTTCATTGTATGGATACACAAATATGCATAGATACATATATACATATATAAAATACACATATACATATATATACAAATATATACATCCAACACCCAACATAAATCCATATTGCCAATCATGAATCCCTCCATCATGGTGCCAAGAAAAAAACGTCTGTTAAGCAGCAGGAAATCTTGAATGTGGATCCCAGTCTCATGATGAACAGCAAATTCACACGATGCTGTGTTGGGTGTGGGTGAAGGAACGGAGGTAAGAGGATAAAAGTAGACTAAAGTAAGAACTAAAGTTAGTGACAGATCCATGAACCATAGACCTGCCATCTGATTTATTGGAGGTTAGCCTCTTGAGATGCTACATCTCATTTTCAGGAGGGTTTTCATGTCTAAATGGTTGTGGTGATCATTTTATTGGAGTATAATCGATGATATTCTTACTGAAAATAAGAATTTATGGTAGTGACAAACTCATGGGTGCCCAGACTACAAGTGAATCCCTACCATATTTGTCTCCATTAAGTATAAATGTATTAAAGGCCTCTTGAGATTTGACATCCCATTTTCAGAGGGGCCTCATGCCTATGTGGTGATAAAAATAGTTACTATAGATGTATCAACCATGGATAGAGAGATCATGCTAATATCTACATTAACAGCTATAATGATAATGGGAATGGAATGTGGCTAATGAAATGGCCAAATATGTGTTATGCCTGTAATTGTAGTTATTGAGGCTTTGTGAGTCCACAGCAGCAGGCAGTCTACACCAAGGATCCCAGGCCACCTACAAGACAAGAGCCAGAGACGATTACAGGAGCAAACAAAAGGGGCAAAGGCAGATGTGGAGAGAGAGTGTGAGAGAGAAAGAGCCCAATGTGCCAGATCCCCCCCCCCGACATTCTAGGCCTATTGCATCTTAACTAATTTATGGACTATAAGCTGGTCCCTAACTGAAAGCTTTATCAAAGAGGAATGTTTTAAGTCTAGCCTTAAAGGTAGAGATGGAGTCAGCCTCCCAAACTGTGGTCGGTAAATGGTTCCAGAGACAAGGAGCCTGATAACTGAAGGCTCTACCTCCCATACTGCTTCTGGAGATTGATGGTACCACGAGCAGGCCAGCATTTTGGGAGCGTAATGTACGGCACTACAAGCTCTTTAGGATAAATTGGTGCCTGTTCACTGAGAGCTTTATAGGTGAGAAGAAGAATCTTGAATTAAATTCTATTCTATATTTTATGGGAAGCCAATGCAGAGAAGCTAATACAGGGGGGAAACTTCTCCTAGTTCTGGTCGGTACATGTGCTGCAGCATTTTGGACCAGCTGAAGAGTCTTAAGCAACTTGTTAGGACAGCCTGAAAGAAGAGAATTACAATAGTCCAGAGGTAACAGAAGCATGGACTAGCTTCTCAGCATCATTCTGGGACAGGATAAGCCTGATTTTAGCGATGTTATGAAGATGAAACAAGGCTATTTTTGAAATTTGCTTTATGTGAGAGTTAAAGGATAAATTCTGATCAAATAGAACTCCAAAATTTCTAACAGTTGTGCTTGGTGCCATGCTAAGGCCATCTATGGCAGTTAAGTCATTAGAAAAGGTTTCTCTAAGGTGTCGAGGGCCCAGCACAATGATCTCTGTCTTGTCTGAGTTAAGAAGAAGAAAATTTCTGGCCATCCAGGTTCTGATGTCCTTTAAACATACATCTAGTTTAGATAACTAGTTTGTCTCACCTGGCTTCAGTGATACATAAAGCTGTGTATCATCAGCGTAGCAGTGAAAATTAATAGAGTATTTCCTCATGTTATCACCAAGGGGGGAAGCATATATATAGAGAAGAGAATTGGACTAGCGCGGAGCTTTGAGGAACTCCGTAACTTACTTTAGTGTACACGGAGGACTTATTGTTCACGTGTACAAACTGATATCTATCAGATAAGTAGGACTTAAACCAATTTAGGGCAGTTCCTGTAATCCCAAGTAACAGCTGTAATCTCTGTATAAGAACATCATGATCACTGGTGTCGAAAGCAGCACTAAAATCTAACAAAACAAGTACAGAGAGAAGTCCATCTGAAGCTGAGAGTAGATCATTGGTTACTTTAACTAGAGCAGTCTCTGTGCCATGATGAGCTCTAAATCCTGGCTGAAAGTCCTCAAGCAGGCTGTTGTCTTGAAGGAAGTCACATAGCTGATCAGCCACCAGTTTCTCCAAGATCTTTGAAGCAAATGGAAGGTTTGATATAGCCAATGTTCCCAAATCAAGGTTAGATTTTTTAAGGAGAGGTTTGATTACTGCTACTTTAAAAGACTGTGGCATGGAACCTGTTGATAGAGGTATATTTATTGTCTCCAGCAAGGATGGACAAACTAGGGGAAAGGCCTCCTTGAACAGCTTAGTTGGGATCGGGTCCAAAAGGCAGGTTGATGGTTTAGAGCAGGAGACAAGAGGATTCAGCTCCTGAAGGCTAATTGTAGAGATACAGTCTAACTCAAGTCTGACTACATTTAATAGACACAGGTTTTTAGTTTTTGCT
Organism: Scarus forsteni; assembly: GCA_036419115.1. Taxonomy (NCBI): domain Eukaryota; kingdom Metazoa; phylum Chordata; class Actinopteri; order Labriformes; family Labridae; genus Scarus; species Scarus forsteni. Next base: position 3,151,654 of record JAZDUH010000190.1, read on the forward strand.
GAAAATAGTCTTTGTGGTGAATGAAAAGGCCATGACGGATTTCTCAGTGAGATAATATTTGCATTAAACAATACATTGTTGCTTTATAAAAAGCTAATGAGAGGCTGTTATTGGTCTGAAACATTGTTAACTGATGTAACATCGCCACCATTATGCTTCCAACATATGCTTTTTACAGATTAGCCTCCAGATCCAAAGAAAATAAACAAATAACCCCCAAGATAACCTTCACCTGAAGTGTGAATCATAAGAGAAAGAGATGGAAGAAACAAGGGGCTAATTTTTACGAGGAAATTAAAAGAAGTGTGATAAGTTCGTCTACAGGAACCTGGTTGGCGGTGCAACGAGTGAGGAGCCCAGTAGTCTTCTTTCAGCTCAGTTTTATTTTGTCCAGTGATGTCTCTGTCTCCATGGCTGCAGCTGCTTTACCTGCTTTACTATGACCTCTTTTAAAGGAGACAAAGCGTTCAGTCGATGTGTTCAGATCTGTCAGACAGTGCAGTTACATTGTAAATACACACTTTATTTCCAACAGTCAAAAGTAATTTAGAGAACGCAACAGAAAGAACCTAAGAAAAGAAGAGGAAACGTGATCATGTCCTTCCTGACATACAACACACTCTTACCTCTTCTATAACAGACTCTGCTGCTAGTGTGATGATTAAAAATGTCACTGTCCTTGTCAGGCTCTTGTAAGTAGCCACCTTTTGTGTGATGTAAATAAACTTTAAAATTCGCTAAAGCAATTCCAGATGTGCTTTATGTTGTTGAAAAATGTGCATGTAATTCCTACACATGAGCTGATAGACCTGACCCAAACAGCATTAAGACTAATTTTTAGGACTCATTAAATCACCACTCATTGTAGAACATCTTAGAGAGCAGTATTTCCATAGAAAGCACACTCAGCCACAGCTCCAGAGCACTATTCATCTGTACTTAATGTAAGCAGGTAACAAGAGTTGATATCTGCTTCTCACGGTGTATGACAGTTAGAAATAGCCCCTTAATATTTCTATCAGTCGTGGAAATATCGTCCCCGAAAACATAAAAACAGTCAGACATCATATCCTGCCACTAACAGAAGCTGAGGAAAAGAAAGTAGTTCCCTTGTGAATTAAAGACTGCTCATTATCACCTTCACCATTGCTGTTAACAAGCAAACCGCAGGAGTCTTGCTTTCTCTTCATTTTGATTGGTCAGCGCAGAAGAAGAGACACTGAAGAGAGCTGCAGTCTCAAACGATGATTCTTAACCGAGGACTCTGGGAAAGAGTGAGAAAATGCAGCTGATGCTGAGCGCATTTTTCTGCCCAGGGTCCCAAACAGTGAAAACACTGGACTATATTGGTTTTGAATTTAAAACAAGCACTGCCAGTGCTGAAAGCACCATCTGTGGACACAGGTCCTAAACTGTGTTTGGGACTTCCACATGTTTGTAGTTCTGTTGTTTATTTGAATTTAAGGATGCATAATATTATGGGCTCTAATTTCGTGGCGCAGCGCAGGGGGCGCAAGCCTGGCGCACCCCGCGCAGTGTTAATTTCGTCCGGTGCACCGCCGTGCGCTGCCAATTTGACAATTTGGTAGACCGTCTGCGCAGAGGTGGGTGTGACGGCGCACCAAGGGGAGGTGATGGCGCACCAGGGGGAGGTGTCGGCAGATTCATGTTGGCGCAGTGACAATTTCGTGCCAAAAATAGTGCAGAAAGTGCGCTGAAAGCTCGCCAGCTCCAACCTGGTCTAACCTCGGCGCAGGGCGGAGCGCGCCCTCTGCAGCTGTAATTTGGTGACAAGCGCACATGTGCGCACGCCTCAGAGGCAGGTTTCCAAAGTGTCAGGCACATTTTAATGCAATAAACTATCACAGCAATCACTATTTAATGTCCCTGTCTAAACCAGCATATACATTTGTATCTATATTAACCTTCCCGTCACATCTGATGTCGGATTAAAGCCGTTTGTCATAATGGAAACTTAACCTGACAGCAGCTGGAAGTTTGATGCACATCTTACAAGTCAACAATACACAGCCTTAAAATCTGATACTGAGTAAATATCTGGCTTCTCTCATTTCATTAAATTCAAAGAAAAAAAGGGGAAAAAAGACGAAGAAAAAGGAGAGAAAATAAATGTATGTCACTCAGGATTTACCTGTTATTTCCCATATTCCTCTATTTTAGTCTTTATTTTTAACATGCTCTGAAAAGATGGAGAGTTTTATTGCAAGGAGGATGAGGAGGAGACACCGGGAGAGTATACAGTTTATCACTAAAGGCTCTGCTATTTGGCGATGACAAACCAGGAGTGCAGGTGGATCACAAGCATTATGAATGGATAAGCCAGCTGTGGTGTAACTGTCTATTTTTTTTACTCCTATTAATGACAAAGGAACAGATTACATCTGTCCCGGGAGCTGGCCCACACGGTGACGCCGCGCTGTCCATTCTCCTGCTGAAGGACAGCGTCTCCACTGCTGGGTCTTTCCAGCACACTGCTCTTCCGCGGTGGCGGGATAATTCAGACCAATCAGACGCTGCGCCTCAGCCGCAGCGCATTTAAAGGCGAGGAGAGGCGCTCATTTGATTGGTGAAGACAGCGATCAGCTGTTAATCCCACTCACGTCTATTCTCCTCCTATTCTGACATTTGCGCGGAGAGGCAGAGACGTGGGCGTGGATGCGCAACCTCTGCGCCCCTGTGCGCCATGAGTGCGCCTCTCTTGGCACTGCAGGAAACTTGCAAAGTGCGCAGGTCACACCCAGTCCGCGCGGCGAAGGCCGGCGCAGGCAGGTGCGCGTGCGCTTGAGCCTGGTCTACGAAATTAGAGCCCTATGGGTGCAATGTCTGTATCGGCAGATATAGGCCAAAAATGTTTAATATTGGTATACCGATATTGAAATTGTTCTAATTTTTACTGCATACATATAGATATATATCTCAGACATATATATGTGCTACTGCCTGTCTTGGCCAGGACACTTTTCAAAAATGATTCTAAATGTCAGTGAGGTTTTTCTGGTTAAGTAAAGTTCAAAAACCTCATGTACCATATTTCTTCACGTTATCATCACTGCATGGGTACATTTAAAATCAAGTTTCATTTTTATCAAGAGGGAAGTCGTTGTTTTCTTGTTTTACATCTGTTCCTTACAAAACACTCACACTGGAAGAAACAAGTCAAATTTTGTAAAGTAAAAACTTAATGCCCTTGATAAAAAAATGTCAGTATCTGCAATAATGTATTTGAGAAAATATTGTCATATTGACAAAAATCCTAAATTGTTCATCCCTTTTTGAAAATGTTCTGGTTGTTCTGTCTTCAGTTTTGTTGACATATCACAGATCATCTTTTTTCTTTCTTGTTTCCACAGCCAGCAACTGCAACAGCAGGCCTTCCTGGTTTTGCAGGAGAACCAGGTTCTGATTGATCAGCTTGAAGCTCAGCATGTTAAAGCCAAGGCCAGTCACAGCAAACACCAGACTGAAGGTACGGGGTCAACAATAAAATTAAAGACATATTGGTTTAGGATGGACTGGAATAATCCACACCCTTTACAAGTGATGGCACCCTTGTAAGCCAGCTTCAGAATTATTAGCCAACCATAGACGTTTCTGTGTGCAAAATCTGGATTTACCCATTTAAATGTATTTAGAGCTGTGAGGCAGCCACATGGCACTAACTGTGAAGGGAGCTATAAGGGATGTAACGGTTGCCGGTAAAATGGTAAACCGCGGTAAAATTTCCCATGGTAATCATTACCACGTCCTATTAAAATTAACGAGTTACCGTGTTTAATCACCACACTGTGTCTCATGATGATGCTGCTCTTTGCCCTAACAAGCCGGAACTATGTGTGTCTGCCCCCAAAGAAGCAGCTGTGTCTCACAAACAGAGGCGCGCATGCACAGTTTGCATTGTTTAGTCTGAAAGTTTAGCAGTTGGAGCCTCGCTCAGACTCTTTACAGGTTTTCCCACTCGAAACGGCTAAAGCCTGGTTGAAGTTTGGATCTTACAAGGATGTCGGGGGGAAATTGATTGATGACAGTCACCCTGTCTAAAACAAGAAGCTGTGGTGAAAGACAAAAATGGGTGATTAAAACTGCCGTAACTCCTCGAGTAAACGAGCGGAGAGACAGAGAGAGAGAATTCAGTGAACCTTACCTGAGTGAATTACAGGAGGTTTATCAGGATTTTTCTGTGTAAACAATGTATAAAGGTTGTAAATAACAGCATTAGTATCAATCTGGAGTGTGTTCTTGCCGTTCTTTCGTTTGTTTATTCGTTGCGTTTCACCGTATATTGATGTTTTACCTCATAGTTCGTGTTTTATGGATTTAATCAATCGTAATTTGGAAATATTAAAGGAGATGTCGAGGAGATCTGCCATGGAAAGGGGAGAGTCATGAAGGGGGCTAACTGCTTCAGGGACAATCATTATTAAAAAAACTTTGAACATGTTCATTAACAATTGTTTATGAAGAGAAACCTGTTAAAAGTACAAATCCATTTTTTTCTTTTCTTGTAATCACACAGTTTAAAACATTTATAACATAATAATGAAAAATACTTGTCAGAATTGTTTACTTTTATTTCTCATGAAAAGAATTTAAACAAATATTCCTAAAGGACATTTCCTGACACAGTTATGGACAAAAAGACAAAAGAACTGTTAAAATTATAATATTAAAGGGGTTAAATGATTACAAGACTGTGTCAAAGTACTTTTTGAACATTTTGAGCAAAATGCAACAATACCGCGATAATAATGATAACTGTGATAATTTTGGTCACAATAACCGTGATATGAAATTGTCATATCGTTACATCCCTAGGAGCTATAGAGGGTATGTACTTTCAGTCACATTAGGATCGAGCCATTGCAGGTACAGCTGCCAAGAAACAGACTGATGACAGGAATCGGAGCAGAACACAGTAAGCTGTTTGATTCATGTTGGTTTAATAGCAGTACATTATTTTTCACCCTGAAGTACACGGGGATGCGTATCATAGAGCTGTTTCTTACAGCACAAAAGCTTCTGCTTTGAATCCCTCTTTGAAAAAAGCTTTTTTGTGTGAAGGCAGGGTTCTACAGTTTTCTTCCACAGACCAGAACTAATCAGTGACTTTAAATTCCAAGTTGGTATTTGTCAGTGTGCCCAGTCGTCAGTCTCTAAATGTCAGCCTAGTGATTTACTGGGTATGCTCTGCCACTTGCCCAGTGACAATCACAGCTCCAGCCCCCTGAAACTCCAGCGAATGTGTGCTGAATATGGTTAAACAACCTTTCCTGACATCTCAATCTGCTCTGCAATCACACGACTCTCAGTCTTTCACAGAGCTGTGCCTCTCCACCTCTTCTCCCTCCTTCTGTAGTTGTCAAGCTGTCTAAGCAGCTGATGTTGTTGGAGGCTGAAAAGCAACATTTGACACAGGACCTGGAAGAGAGCAGGAGAGAGCTGGAGAAAAATGTGAGGGAGGTTCAAGTTTTGAAGAGCCGCCTGAAGGATTCAGTCACCTGGGACGAGCATTGCAGCATCACAGGGAAACTAAGACGGTACTGCAACTATTGTTTTAAGTGATTCTTTGCTAAGAAGCATTAAAACAACTCCACATACTAATCTTTAAGTGTCTGCTTTTTCAAACTGAACTGAATGGGTTAAAGGGTTCAAACATGAATCAATTTAAGAAAATGATTAACACCACGAAAGTTAAATACAACATTGAAGATACAAATATGTCATAACTTTTGACTTTTTAGTTTGACCTGCCTGCTTTTTGAAAATAAAATGCCTTCTAACCAGCTTTGGTGGCAACCATGAAATGTACCAGGCTGTAATATTTAGCAAAGAGAATTTATTTGATTATCTAAAATAATTAAATTGTTTAATTTCTTTTGAGTCATAAATGTCTACAGGCATTTGTATAGTTTATATTGCAAAGGTTTCTTCCAGAGTAATCCCTTCCTTGAGTTTATTACATTAAAATTCACAAAATTAATGTACAGTATCTCACAAAAGTGATTACACCCCTCACGTTTCTCCAAATATATTTAGTGCTGTCAGACGATTAAAAAAAATAATCTAATTAATTACCGGATTTATAATTAATTAATCTAATTAATCGCATTTTAATCTCATATCTGCTTAATGTCCCCAAATAAAGAATTTGAATTCTAGGATATAATAAAATTGTAGTTGATGATTAATCAAATGAATACACTAAGAAGTGAAGATTTGTAAATCCACATTTTTATTGGTGACTAAATAAAACCAAAGTCAGGGCAACTTGTCCAGAAAATTCTAAGCTCAATCAGGCAACTCAAATTACACTTTAAGTGTGTTTCATAAATCAAATTCTAAATAAGAAAAAGGTTGAGGACATCCAGCAAAACAATTAGGCCTGATGGATTATTAAAGAATGTAGTACAAATATAGATAAATAAATTCAAAAATAAAATAAGACTAAGTCTTAAATAGGCCATTCCTGTTGTCACCTGGGCTTTGTTTGGTTTGACTAGAGACGCATGTGTGAAGTTACGTGCCACTGCCATGTACGGGTCCTTCAGCTGGACAGTATTAAAATGTTTGTTTGCTGTGATTAATCGCGATTAATTTTTTTAACGCATTAATTTGCGGTGTAATTAATTAATCCAATTAATTCACTAAAGTGACAGCCTTAAATATATTATTAGATCTTTTCATGGAACAGCAGTGAAGAAATGACACTTTGATACAGTGCACAGTAGTGAGTGGGCAGCTTGTATGACAGTGTAAATTTACTGTCCCCTCAAAAAAACTGGATACAGAGCCATTAATGTCTAAACTGCTGGCAACAAAAGTGAGTACACCCCTAAGTGAAAGTGTCCAAATTGGACCCAAAGTATCAATGGAGTTCATAAGAGCTTCCATTTTGCCACTGGAATTCTTTTCCACTTCCTCATGACCACATCATGGAGCTGGTGGATGTTAGAGACCTTGCACTCCTCCACCTTCCTTTTGAGGACACCCCACAGATGCTCAATAGGGTTTATGTCTGGAGACATGCTTGGCCAGTCCATTATATTTACCCTCAGCTTCTTTAACAAGCATCTTTAACAAGCATCTTTAACAAGCATCTGTGGGGTGTCCACAAAAGGATGGCGGAGGAGTGCGAGGTCTCTAACATCCACCAGCTCCGTCATGTGGTCATGAGGAAGTGGAAAAGGATTCTAGTGGCAAAATGTGAAGCTCTGGTGAACTCTAAGCTCAAGAGGGTTAAGGCAGTGCTGAAAATAATGGTGGCCACTCAAAATATTGACACCTGCTACTATCCCTTTGCCATCCTTGTTTTATCTTGGTAGGTTTGACTATTTGAAACTCATGATGCCCTCTGTTTCACCTCAAAGGTACCTTAAGGTGTTTTCCCATTTAAAAAAAAGAAATCCGGGGCACAGTCTATTTTAGTGGTACTGAACAGGCTGAAAGGGAATAAAATAAAGTTTCAACGGCAATAGTCAGGACTGGAGTAAGTTGGCTGATTTAAGTCACCTTTGCTGAAAAGTATTTTAATTAATCATTTTTGGTGTTTTTGCTAATGTGTCCTCTTTAGCCTGTATGTGCTGTAGAGCTCATTTATTTCACTTAAATGTTGCACACATGCTTTTCAAGAAAATGACAACAGGTTCAGAATTGAAATCAGCTTTTCCTTGTGGGGCATGTGTTCATGATTGTGAAACTGATTGCACGAGATGTTTCATGTTTATATACATGGTAATAGTAACCTTAGACAAATGAGTATGTATGTGTTAGTGCTGGTCAACTATTTCTGGCTGACAGCAAGACTCTGTCTGTCTCTGTACCATAATCCATACATGCATACAGAAACTGAAGTGATATATTGATGGGAAATTGAAAGAATATATGGTAGATTTAAATATATAAATTCACAGATAACTGTAGAAAATATGGAGGACAGATAAGTTGAAAGAATACTTTCATTACCTTTAAAATTCATGCAAACAGAAACAAAAGGCTGTCTGTCAGACTTGCAGAGAGTGGCTGAAATATCCCAGAGAGTCTACAGGAAAATGACAGTTTGGCATCCTGTTATCACCAACAGGTTTACCAGGAGCTCATCACAGTTCAGTTTTAGTTCAGTCAAGTGTATTTTTGCAGTACAACATTGATCTGTCACAGATAAAACAAAAACACAAAACAAGTGAAGTGCGAAGAGAGGGGAGCAGGGATGTGGGGAACAAATTGATATGCCAAGAGTGGATTTGGAACTGTGATTTCATTTGGCATTTCACAGAGCTAGCAAAGAAACCCAGTGGGAGTGGACAGAAAAACAAAGATTTCTATTAAACTGACCAAAGTGAGAAGTAAAGGGATTCAAACGAATTTATTTTTTAATTTTCACAAATCTCTGGTATGGGTTGTTTTGTAATTTAATTATGAAAACACTTTGTACAGAAGTTATTTTCCCTGATGTTGTGATGTAACATGCTGTACGATATGATCTTTCCTCAAAGGCAACTGGAGCAGCAGGAGAGCAGGACTAAGCGTGAGATGGAGGAGATATTGATCAGACTGTCCAGCCTGCAGGAGGAGAAGAGGAGTCTGGCTGTTGACAAAGCCAACCTGTCAGCTGATCTACATAGGGTGGAGGCTGAGTTAGAGCTCACTAAACAAGCAAACAGGTGACAATCAGTATATTTCCTTTTCATCTAAAACTTTGAGCTCTAAGTTGTATAGAGTGTATTTGAAAATACTGGGCCATTTATAAAGCAGGGAACACAGGAAAAGATATTTGGCCCAACCTTTGGTTGTTGACCAAAGTCAGCAAAAGCCTGATCATCAAATTCAAATTTACTGTCAATTTTTAATTGTTAATGAATTTGTACACTTTAGGCAGTCCTGCCACTCTTAAGTTTGTTGTAGTTTTTGGTTAAAATATCACCCAAGATAAGTTTTTTATTTGGTATACAATGTATTGCTACAAAATATGTATAATTGAAAAATAAAATAGTATCAAAAGTTTTAAAGTCTTAACATAAACAGTCAGTTTAGTTTACAAAGATAAAGACTCTGATATGAAGTGTAAATGGGTCAAGTGGCCATAGGCGCAAATCCATAAAGTTGTCCCCCCCAAAAGTCCAGTTCAAATAAGGTTTTTCTAGTAGTACAGTTAAGTGTTTTGATGGTACAATACTTGTAACACTACTAAAAAACATATTGTCAGTCAATTTTAACTTTTAAGATTACAAACCCCCTCCCCTCACAATGGTTTGGTCCGAACTGTTTCTCCCGGCGAACGGTGTAGCAGAGCCGTGTACACACGGAGGCAGGTGGACAAAGCTGTGGTGATCGGATGAAGTATATTCAACACAGAATGTTTGATAAGTTGTTTATCCCTCCACTTGTTCAATAAGCACAACATGAAAAGCAAAATTTCAACCCTTTTTTAAGCTTAAACAAAATTTGCACTGTATTTAGGACATCTTTTCATCTTAGTTTGTCATGAATCTGTGATTACCTCCGCCAAGGAGGTTATGTTTTATGGGAGAGTTTGTCTGTCTGTCTGTGAACAAAATAACTCAAAAAGTAATGGATGGATTTTGATGAAATTTTCAGGAAATGTTCAGCATGGGAAAAGGAAGAACTGTTTCAAGTTTGTTGTTGATCCGGATGACCGTCTGGATCCGCCATGACGAAAAATGTGATTTTCATGAATAACTACTGAACTAAAATAGATATCATTTTGAAACCAATTGCTAATGGTATATTTTCATGGTCAAGAAATCAAAATATTTACATGAAATATAAGTAGGACTAATATTTATGGTAAAAATCGCAATATGGGAGAGGACTGTGGTGCTGGCGGAGGTCTGCGCTCTCCGAGTGCTTTTCTAGTTAGTTTTTGAGTGAGCATAAACAAACCTTTAGACAGGTAGGATATGGACTCACAAGGAACAATGACTTACAGTTATTGTTTAATGTAACTATTCAAGACATTTGAGAAAGTATCAAAACAACACAGCAAAACTATAGCATTTATTTTAATGTCCTCCTAAGAATTACTCTCTAAAATTTTACTGTCACCCCCAACATTGAGGAGGGATTTCTGAAATAAAGTTTATGATGAAGCACATGCAGGCAAGATTCTCATTTTTTACCTGAAATAATTTAAGTGCATCTGATGTTGCCTGCTTTTGAATTTCAAAACATTGCTGTAACAAAGATGGCCGGGGACCATAATGCAAGCGTTTCTGATTGTTTTTATTTAACAATAATTCATACTGAGCTACAACCATGAGGACCCATTTGATAAGATTATTTGGGAGCCCAGACCATGGACAAGCCTAGGCTCCCAGGTAAGTTCAAGGCATTGGTCTACCAGCACGGGATCCTCCCAACAATTCTCTGGCCTCTGCTCATCTACGAAGTCCCCATGACAGTCATGGAAGGCTTGGAACGCAAGGTAAGTAGGTACCTGCACAGATGACTAGGCTTGCCACGCAGCCTGAGAGACACTGGGCTGTATGGGAACAGCAACAAGCTCAGGCTTCCATTCAGCTCAGTGAAGGAGGAGTTCAGGTGACACAGGCACGAGAACATCTGCAGTACACCGCATCAGAAGTCCCCAAAGTGTCCAGTGCAGGGATCGTGGTGAAGACAGGGAGAAAGTGGAGTGTAGGGGGCAGTCCAGCAGACAGAAGTTCGACTCCAACACAAGACTCTTATTGGGTCAGTGTCACAGGGCAAAACAGGACACAGCAGCACAACAACCAGCCGATACGAGTCTGCCAGCGGGAAGGAGAGGTGGAAACAGGTACGTGCCTCAGTGGAGGAAGAACGAACCATCAAGGCTGTGGCAATGCGCCATCAGGGAGCTTGGACGAAGTGGGAACAGGCAATGGAGCGGAATGTCACCTGGCAGGACATGTGGAAGTGGAACCCTCAGAGGATTAAGCTCCTGATTCAAGGGTCCATAATGTCCTCCCGAGTCCATCCAACCTGTTCACATGGGGCAAAGTCAATACACCAGCTTGCCCCCTGTCTTCCAAGCCTGAGCGCATCATGAGTAGCTGCTCCAGGGCACTAGGTATTGCTGGAGACATGACCAGGTCCTCAAATCCATCGCTGAATCAATCAGCCAGGGGATCAGGTGCAGCAGGTACACCCGCGTCACAGCCAGAAGGGTCGAGTTTGTTAAGGAGGGACAGAGGCCCCAGGACAGATCCAAACAGTGTCCTGTTGGTTTGCTGTCCACAGCACGCGACTGGGTGATTGCAGTTGACCTAGAAAGGCAGCTGAAAATCCCATCTCATTTCACCCAGACTTCGTTGAGACCAGACATTACCTTGGTCTCTGAGGCCTCAAGGCAACTCATCCTGCTGGAACTAATTGTGCCATGGGAGGAGCGAATGGAAGAGGCGCATGAGAGGAAGAGGGAAAAGTACCAGGAGCTTGTGAAGGACTGCTGCAGGAACAGCTGGAAGACCAAGTGCATACCAGTGGAGGTGGGCTGCAGGGGGTTTGCCAGCCATACCCTAAGCAAGGTGTACAAAACCCTGTGCATCATTGGTCTGAGAAGGAGGAGAGCTATCAACAGTAACATCGAGGCAGCGGAAAAGGCGTCTAGATGGCTGTGGCTGAGAAGGGGAGAACAGTGGGGTAGTAGCAGTAGGCCGCTTGGACACAAGCCGGGGCTTGATCAACCCCGGTTGGGTCACCTGGTGGAGGGTGTATGTTGTAAGACCTGAAACACCCGATGATACCAGGATACAACACTGAAGATGTGTCCAAGTTAGAGCATCAACGGCTGTATGAAAAACACTTTAATCACGAAGAAATTCTCAAACAGAAAGTCGCAACGTACATGATTAATATAATATTGTGCTTCCCTCTAAGTTGAGACACCATTTTGTAGTTTTATAGTAGATTAATAATAGCTATTATCTCTATTAACTCTCGCTGATTACGTTTAAGCTTAAAACAGACCTTAATATCAGCAATAATCTAATCAAGAGAACCAGCGTGTTGCTAACCCCTGCACTGGCTTACATCCCTGCAGCACTCTATTGACCCTTTGTCAGCTTTCTGATTGGTTGAGTGAGTACCAATCAGACAGCCCCTTCTCATAGCAATCGTTGCTACACTGCTTTGGTTTTGACAATCTTAAGCCTGAACCAAGTTTTTGGAGTGAGTTGCGATTCATTTGTGGTCTCTGCTTGGCACTTAAAGGGCAACTTCGGTATTTTTCAACCTGGGTCCTATTGCCCCAAGTGTATGTGTGTATACGATTGACGGGTACAACTAGTTTTAAAATTGGCTCAGTATCAAGGGAGCGGATGCAGCCTGCAGCCGCGAAGCTAGATAGGGGGGCAACTGCATCCCGTATAAGTTTGAGCATTAAAAGTGTTTATGTCGCCACAGACGGTTGCGATCGGGTGCTAGCTCTCTAATTACCATTGTAAGCATTGCGTTTTCCTTCACGTCCTCTGACCTGTGTGACGTCATCTGTGAGCTTGTTGCCGGAAGAAAACAGAGGAGCAATGCAGCGCGCCGCTCAGAGTGGAGCTGCTTATCCCGGAGGACAGTTGGAAGTTTTACTGCATCGGTATCATGGCTGAATATTTACCAGATTTCGAGAGTGAAGACGAGCCTTTTCATTCTGACGGCCACCCGTATTTATTTGAGCCAGAGTATACGGACGAGGAGCTGCTACAAACTCAAGAGCTAACGAGGATAGCAACAGAGGGCCAACGAGCAGACGAGGGTGAAGCAGCGGCGGCACGAACGCTCTAGATTTGTCTCTGACACACACATTTACTGTTAACATAAATCCTCTTCACTTTTTCCTCTCGTCCAGCCAGTACAGACTTGTGGCCTACCGTGTTACAATGCTAATTAGAGAGCTAGCACCGGCGATCGCAACCGGTCTGTGGCGAAATAAACACTTACACAATACATACAATACTTATACGTATTGTATGCATAAAGACATATTAGTTATACTTACTTTATGGATAGTTGACCATTTGGTCCCTGTGGTTTTGGTCGCCTCCTCCAATTTATTTTGGGTACATGAAAAAAGGTGTCCAGCACTGCCCTGTTGATCAGAGGGGGGAGATCCTCTAATGTAGTGACACAGCGTCGGGTACTTTCTGTATCATCCCACGACACATCGAGACCACGAATATTGGGCAACAGGTCCCACTCGTTACAACACAGACATTCTTCCTCTGTGGGCATAGAGTCACAGGAGCACCACCAGTCCTCAGAAATTCGCGTTCATGCCGCCGCTGCTTCACCCTCGTCTGCTCGTCCCTCTGTTGCTATCCTCGTTAGCTCTTGAGTTTGTAGCAGCTCCTCGTCTGTATACTCTGGCTCAAATAAATACGGGTGGCCGTCGTAATGAAAAGGCTCGTCTTCACTCTCGAAATCTGGTAAATATTCAGCCATGATACCGATGCAGTAAAACTTCCAACTGTCCTCCGGGATAAGCAGCTCCACTCTGAGCGGCGCTAGCTCCTCTGTTTTCTTCGGCAACAAGCTCACAGATGGCGTCACACAGGTCAGAGGGCGTGAAGGAAAACGCAATGCTTACAATGCTAATTAGAGAGCTAGCAGCGATCGAACCGGTCTGTGGCGAAATAAACACTTTTAATGCTCAAACTTATACGGGATGCAGTTGCCCCCCTATCTAGCTTCGCGGCTGCCGGCTGCATCCGCTCCCATGATACTGAGCCAATTTTAAAACGAGTTGTACCCGTCAATCGTATACACACATACACTTGGGGCAATAGGACCCAGGTTGAAAAATACCGAAGTTCCCCTTTAACCATGATTTAAGGAGTGCTAGGAGTGTCAGGAGGAGCGACTCAAAATTTCTACAATATTTTACAGGAGTCTTTTTCATCCTGTTTTCTGAACTAAAGGTTAATTCACAAAAGTGTTATGTCTGGACATTTCAATTCAAGTGACAGTCATCAAGTATTAATGCTGCTGAGCACAAACCTCCCATCTCCATTTTCATGATTTTGATTTTTTTTTTTATAAAGCAGTGCTGTTGGTCACCGTCCATGTTGATGAATTGTTTTTACAAATGTTTAACCAAACACAGTACAACATTGAGGCCGAGGACGGAGATCAGGCCAATACAATATTTATTCATTTGTAGAAGAGTGTTTTTCTCATTTCCTTAAAAGTAGCTATTTTGGGGATGGAAGGCCTACCAAATTATGCTCTAAGGTAAGAGAAAATATTTTGATCAATGTTTAGGATATTTGCCACTATCCCTTCACCACAGGCTAGTTAATAACACAATGGACAAGTTAATAAAGAGTTACAGTCAATCAAATGTCAATTAAAGTTAAATTAAACTTAAACTAAAATCATTGGGAGGATCAGCTTCAGTGTATTTAAATGGCAAAAAGCCTAATGACAGGAGAATTTGTCTAACACTGACACAGATTCACTTGACATGGCATGGATATAAGCTGAAGATGATTATTCCAGCAGAATTTCTCCCCACACCACAGTTCAGATGAGGTTATCATCCTGCAGCTGCTCTGAAATCTTTTCTGGTCTCTGCGTTCCCTCTTCTCTCCCTGTAGACCAGCGCTGACATTAACACCATCTCCTCTCATTCTGAAGTGTGAGGATTTTCAGGAGATGTTTCATTAACCAACCCTGTCTCCCCCTGTCTCAGTGTGAGATGATGTGCTCTCATGACACCGTTCAGTTTAATCCATACGAACCATTTGAGTCATGATTCCTTTTCTTTTCCTGTTCTACTTTCCTTCTCTTCTTAGGTCCATCTCATTTCTGCCATTTTGGTTGTATCTTTATCTGAATCCCTTCTCTCTCTGTATTCCAGGAAGGCTGAGAGGAAGATGAGCATGCTGAAGCAGCAGAAGGATGTGTGTGTGCTAAATGAGGAAAAAACACATCACTACATGGAGGCCGTCGTTTCTGTTGCAAAGCACATTTCCCAGGAAAGAGACCATCTGCAGCAGATGGTACTATTGGTGCTCCTGATACCTGTGAAATATTTGTGTTACACATGTCATACATGGCACATACGTATGGTGCTGATAACACCCTTTTGATGTCAGGCCTGCAAACATATCCCATACTTCTGTCATTGCTGAAATTCACACTGTGCTTGCAGATGGACTGTTCATATCCCATGACAGAACTGACATACTGTACATAAAACCTCAAGACGTTCATTATTCAGTTGAACAAGGCAAATGGAAATATTAGTAAACCAATGGGATGCTCATACATATTCAACTCCAATAAAGCTGGGACGTTGTGTAAAACGTACATAAAAACAGGATGCATTGATTGGAATTCCAAATGTTCCATTGAATCAACTACAGAGACAGATATTTAATGATTTTTTTATGTTAACTCATTTTGAATTTGATGCCTGCATCATGTTTTAATAGAACTGTAAGAGGGACATGTTTACCACAGTTTTACATCACCTTTCCTTTTAACACTCAACAAGCGTTTGGGAACTAATGACACTAAATAAAGTTTTGTTAAAGTTAATTAAAGTCCTTCCCATTTTTGCTTGATGTATGACTTACATCAAGTACAGGGTCCTTCCTGTCATATTTTGTGCTTCATAATTTGCCACATATTTTCAATGGGAGACAGGTCTGGACTGCAGGCAGGTCAGTATTCTTGCTGAAACAAGCAGGGACATCCCTGGATATTATGTCACTTAGATGGCAGCACATGTTGCTCTAAAACCTGTTTCAGCATAATGACACTTTCACAGATGTTACCCATGCCAAGGGAACATACTTCTCATACAATGACAGCTGCTGGCTTTTGAACTTTGCTCTGATAATAGTCTTGATGGTCCTTTTCTGTAGACTCATCAGACCACCAAACACTTTTCAAATAAATAGTACAAGTTTAAGTAGGAGCAAAGAGGCTAAATTTGAACTTCGAGCCATTGCAAGTACCTCTGTTTTGATTCATGTTATATAGGAACTTTAATTTTAAGGAGTAATATCAGGAAATGGGAAGTATTTGGCCTGGCATTTATCTGATTCAGATGGTGCTAAATGCAAACTCACTTCTGTTTTTGGACTCATTCCTGCAACACCTATTGTTATGCCAGATTCTAGCCAATACAAGCCCTT
Organism: Scarus forsteni; assembly: GCA_036419115.1. NCBI lineage: Eukaryota > Metazoa > Chordata > Actinopteri > Labriformes > Labridae > Scarus > Scarus forsteni. The sequence goes on from JAZDUH010000190.1 coordinate 3,167,802, forward strand.
ACTGCCCTTACTGTCTTAACTGACTGTGCTTCTTTTTCTTTGTCCACCTTTCCATAACCCTCTCCCACTTTGTCCAACTCGTCTCTGTTTGTCTTAGATAAGTAACCTCCCATCTTCCCTCTCTGCCTCCTCAGGCCTCAGTACTCCAGCAGGAGAAGCAAGGATTCGTCAGCAAGATCCTGAAAAGCACGGTGCGATTCGGAAAACTACAGGAGGACATCCAAGTAAGTTTCTTAAGTTATAAAGCTCTGTTAACTGAAGAACCAAACCAAAGGAAAAAACGATTTTCTATGATGAGTAAGTACAGTATAACTCAAAGATCTGCAGGGAGTAGGATTTGCATTTTGGTCACTATTTTGAGATTAATCTTCAGATATTCACAAATATTTTGTTCACTCTTGGTAAAAAATATAGGGCCTCTGCTCTTGTGTGAGACACAGAGGCAAACCAGAAATTGTGGACCCTTGGAACATTCATAACATTTTTTCTCACCACAATAGCCTAACCAGGTTAGACTGTTGACCCTCTGTCAAGTCCCTGCGCTTTACAGGAAGTGTTTTATTATCAATTCCTGCCCTGCTCAGTCACTGTTAGGTCAGACAAAATCTGTTGTTGCTGGTCTCTCTCTTATTTGACACAATATACTAAGCTAACTCACATTTTGAATACGTTTTTAACATATTAAATTACTTGAACTCTTTAAAAAATGCCCTTAGAGTTTTAAAATAGACAGAACTACTGTAAGATGTATGCCATAATTTAAATTTTTTTATGAATCTATTAAATAATCAAAAATATAACTGGTGAACTACCTCTTAGTGGAAGAATAAAGGCAAAGATACATTGGGGTGTATGAAAATATCTTAAAATCTCCAATCTCTTGTTATCGATTCTCAGCTGGTTTTAGTAGTTTTCATATTTTTTATCGGCGAAGAGACAAGAAATCTTCTTCCACATTTATTCTCTGAAAATACATCATTTCCATATCTTCATGAAAGAAAATTGAGTCGGCGCCAGCAAATTACCATGGTAACCTGCCCTGCATATGCCCACACTATCATCTTGATCCAGTGGCTCATACTTGAATCCGCCGATGTCCTGAGGGACGCTTGGACAGACCGTTGACTGTCAGTTTGCTTGTTGTGCTGAATGTGTACAAAACATCAGTCTGTCGTTACTCGGGCCTTCCTACAGGACAGGCACGCTCAGTGTGATCCAGCTGTCAGCATCTCCTTTCACTCAAACCAAAGAGGGGGAAACATCTCAGCAGTTGTGACAGTTTTATTAGTGTCTCTATAGCAACGGACAGGAGAGACAGAGATGCATAGTTTTGTGTGTGACTGTGGTATTGGTGGTGATCAGAGTACTGAAAGAGCAGGGCTGTAAATGTTTGGTGAACTAGAGGGTAACACTCCATCTACTGATTGCTATTACCGCTGCCGAGGAGGTTCATTCGTTTGTTTGCAACTCAAACTTTCATCCTCCATAACCCTTCTGTCAGCCTTCTGTCTCTAAGTTAATTATTTTTGTTTCCCTATGGCCCAAAATAAATGTTCTACAGCCTGGTACCTATCTGCTGCCTGGTGATTAGGGACCTCTGATCTAGAAAGTTTCTCGTCTTGCTTTCTTGTTTCACCTTTTTTTGGATTTTGCACATAACCATCTGTTTTGTATTTCTCTGAAGCTTAAAGTGCTCCTGTCACTGATAAAACACTCAGCTTTAAAGCAGCATCTGATCAAAAATGTTCTCTTGTGTTTTTCTTGCTTACACTTTTGATACTGACTTGATATGCTTGACAATTTCAACAACTGCTCCTTTATGACAACACAATAGGTCCTCAACACACAACTCAAGCTTTTACTCATGGTGGATGAAATATATGCCTCCGCCATCAGTTAAAACAAGAGGTATATTTGGTGGTGTGCCAGTAAGACAGCACAGAATGTAATTACATTATTCATGTGTAATTAAAATTCATGCCCTTCCATTTCCCTGAAACACCTGAAGATGATACATTTTTAATTTGTGCACAAACAGTCAGCTGACACGTCTGCATGATCCATGATGCTCACCCTTAGTGTAAGATTACTTTTTTCTCCTTTGAAGTCTCCTGGCTTTACTTTTCATTCCTTAATGTTCAGGCTCACCATGACAGTGATGACTCACTATCGTAGGTGCACATTAATCCTGACAGACTGCTGAACTCCTCGTCTTTGGCACTAGTTTTTTTGAGAATAATAAACTGCGTAAATAAAGGGTTATTCCACTATTTTTAAAATCAGTTTGACTGTTTGTGTCATCATGAAACTAAATGAATAAAACTAACCCTAAGGCAAAGCAGCCAGGCATGCAGCAGAGAATTCTGTACTGTTTCCCAATAGCAGTTGCATTTTTTATCCTCACAAATCTTCTTCGTTTTTTGCCTTTGTCTTAAATGAGAATAGGCAGGTGTGAAGTTGGCATGTTTCCTTTCTTGAGGGCACAGATAAATATGGCATACTGCACAATTTTTGCCCGACTCAATTGCCATAGAGTTTAGGGCCAATCAGCCATGAAATCAGTAATTTCATCTTGTGTAGTGTGTTACCATTTTCAGACAATCCACAAAGAGTTTCCATGTAAACACAAGGCCAAAACGCAATGAAAACGTATCGGATTTGATTGTTTTAGGAGCCATGTAAACAGCCCCTTATTGTCGTTATCAGAGTGTTCCCACCTATGTGTGAAACCTTGGGGGTGAGATGGTCAGCCAACTTTTTTTTAGGCATCTGCAGGGACATGCTCCTTTTAGAGCACATGGATCCCAACAACAATAACAATAAAATCAACAATAACAATAAAATCAACAATAACAATAAAATCAACAATAGCAAATCACAACAGATAATGACAGGTATGGGGAAGAGGAGGGATATTATTGTCAAGTGGGGTATGCAGTCCTGAATAGGTGGGTTTTACAGTAAGTCTGGATTTGAAAAGAGACGGGGAGTTCAGGATTCAAAGGTCTGGAGGGAGAGAGTTCCAGAGCTGAGGAGCAGAGTGACTGAAGGCCCTGCTCCCCATTTACACCTTGCATGACCAAATAAACTCTTGGACAGACCCTTTTGATTTGTGGTGTTGTGAAAGCTCACAATAAATCTAACAAGGACCAAGAATTTGGGTCTGCTTTAAAACTGGGGTCCGTGTTCAGCTCCAAGTGAACCAGAGATCCGTTTGTTATGGGGTGAAAGCCAACAGATTCAAACAAAGACCAGGCAAAGGAAGTAAAGGTTATTTCTGGCTTAAAATTGGCAGAATATCACAATGCAGTGATAATAGACAATATCAAGCTGAGTCCGGCTAGCTTTAGCACTACTAGAACCGACAGCCCCAAGCCCTCGTACTACAGTAATGTCTCCAAGTCTGGGCCAAAAGGGGTTAAACTTAGCCTGCACCAAAAAATGGGGAAAAAACCCAGGGAGGACCTGAAGGGAGGGTTTACATCTGCGAATGGCTAAATTAGTTAGAGTGGATTTGAGCAAACCTAACATCTCAGCCTTGCTTTGCTACTTGATAGATTAAATCACTTTTTTCCCTGGTTCATCTGCAATCAAAATCAGTTTAAGTGAAAACGAAAACTTGACATCAAGCCCCAGAGCGAAAGATTTGATTCCGCCTCTATCCGCCTCGTAAAATCTGGGATAATTTGGTCACAATAACCGCGGATACAAAATTTTAATATTTACATCCCTTAACGAGGACCAATTTTGGGTCTGCTTTAAAAACTGGGTCCATTTCGGCTCCAAGTGAACCAGAGAGATCAGTTTTGTGCGGGTGAAAGCCAACAGATTCAAACAAAGACCAAAAGGAAAGGAAGTAAAGGTTATTTCTGGCTTAAAATTGGCAGAATATCACAATGCAGTGATAATAGACAATATCAAGCTGAGTCCGGCTAGCTTTCTAGCACTACTAGAACCGACAGCCCTGCCCTCAAATACTACAGTATGTTATCTCCAAGTCTGGGCCAAAAGGTTAAACTTAGCCTGCACCAAAATGCTCTTGGGGAAAAAAAACCCAGGAGGACCTGAAGGAGGGTTTACATCTGCGAATGGCTAAATTAGTTAGAGTGGATTTGAGCAAACCTAACATCTCAGCCTTGCTTTGCTACTTGATAGATTAAATCACTTTTTTCCCTGGTTCATCTGCAATCAAAATCAGTTTAGAATATGCCTTACCTGTGGCATCAACACTTCCCTACACTAGTCCCTTTACCTTCCCCTTACTTGATTTGTGCCTCAGCTAAAAGTGATAATAATGTGCACTGGGTCTCAGTGTCTTGAGCAGAAAAGTCAATAAAAAATGGCCTGTCCAAAAACTGCCAGAAAATGTGTAGTGTAGCATCAGAGGCAAACACCTGGCAGTGTGCTGTAACACAAGAAAAACATTTTTTTTTCGGTGACTTTTTTTTTTTTCCTGAGACATCTCTGTGATCAGAGCGTTCTTATTTGATGACCTGTGACTGAAGTGGTTTGAAGTAGTCTGTGGTTCACTCACAGGTTTGTCTTTTATTTGAAAAAAATATGACTTTCCTTTCCCCTGCAGAGGATAAAACCTTTCTTTATGTAACCTCGCTGTGGTTGTGGAGGAATAAAGTACAGTGTCCTAAAGTCCCGCCAGACATGCAATCATCAGGACAAAAGCTCTTTGTCAAACAACACTGACAACAAAGAAAGAAAAACTGTATCCTGTATGACCTGCTGCCTTTATCTGTCTACCGTCTCTCTTTTATTTGTGTCTTTTTTTGTTTTTTTTCCCTCTGTCCAGCGAGTCGATCTCATAACAAACCATTTAGTGCTTTGTGCTGAGACAAGCCTGGATCTTTTGTCATCTGTCCTCTAAAAACCTCATGATTTCATTGCAAAAGAGAGTAATTGTGTGCTCCAAACGACCATCGTCTTTGTCCGTGATCAAATGAGTTTTCACCTTTTTGATTTCATTGTTTACGAGCAGGGCTAAAAGAACAGGACGAAAAATTAGACCTTAATTTATTTCATTTATTTTTAATTAAGAAATATTCATTAGCAGTATATTAAAACTGGCCTGTCAAAGTCATGTTGCATCAGCTGTGTGACTTTCAAAGGAGGCCTTCTCAATTCAGATTTGGATCAACCCTCTTTGGCTGAGTGAGGCTGGACTTAAGGCCATCTGACTGATAACATCATAGTTATATGATGTCCAAAACTGGAAATCCATCAGAAAATGAAAAAGGGCATTCCAAACAATGATATTGTAGTGAGAAGCGTGAGATTTGTTAAATATTTTGGCTGAGGCTTTTTGTTGAAGTGGGTTGGAAAGATGCTGTGCAGTTGATCTGTTCCCCTCAAGTAATCATGTAACCTATGTTGTTTCTCTAGAGCCTGTCTTAAGTGTACACCCTGAGAACTGCAGCTTTTTCAGTGCAAACATTGGTGCTTGATAAGATTAAGTAAAAACACACATAAATACATAAATATGTGTATCAGTTAGCACTGTTGAAATTATTGCAATAAACGTGTTAACTTCAAAGTACTTTTAATTGCATTGACTTTTTAACCGACAACTAATGTCCACACCTTGATTTTTTATTTTTTTTTTCCTTGATTCCATCTGTACATCAGAAGTGAGGAAGAGACACAGCAGTAATTTCAACAGCATAGACTTAAAAGACCTGGATAAAGTCATGTGACTTATGCGGTTTGATTGTCAAATACTGCTGAAGACCTCTTTTGACCTCATTGTTGCACACATCTCAAGTGAACTTTAGCTCAACCTTCTCACAGGCAGAGAGGTTACCCTCAGTTGGTACAGTACTTAAAGGCACTGTGAGGAGAATCTATTACCGGCGACACAAAGACTCTGCTACCCATGAGCACGTGCGGCGACTGTTGTAATGCTGCGTTCCAGTAACCTCAGAACTGGGAGTGACATCTCCGACTTATCAGCGTTCCAGTTGAAGTCTGTAAAAAACATGCTGATCTACCAGGCTATTGTTAGCTGTTGTTAGCACGCCCTGCATTGTTGTTCACAAATATCACATGAAGAATGTGATTATCACTATGGCAGCATTTTTGTAAATATAAGTCTAACAATACGATGTATACAGCTGATCTAGAGCAACACACCCCAGTCAGAAGTGCAAATAAATTGATTATTACAGGAGCTAAATAACTGTTCACACTGGGGGCATCCATCTTTGATTGTCAACTTGGGGGTGACGAGGTTTCACCGAGTTCCTAATAGGAAATTATGACTTCAGGGGACGTTCCAGCTGCAGTTTCCTACTCGGAACTTGGAAATTCCTACTTCTGACTGCAACTGGAACGCACCAAGACGTAACCTAAGCCAAAGCGTGTGTTTGTTGTGATGTAGCCTGGACCTTCCTCAAAACTCTGCATTGATTTACAGCTTATTTTTTTCAACAGCTAACAGGATGCAAAGCGACGAGGTAATGTGTCTCTTTCTAGTTACATAGCGGTAGTTTTTGATGTGTGACAACAAGATAGTTTTGAAAAACTTAGTATTGTAGTTTTGTAGCCAGCTATAAATGGCTACTTACAGCCCGGTGCTCTAAGACGTGTCTGAATAATATACATTTGCTCTAGTTTTAATTGTCTTGTTCCCGAAGTTGAGTAACCAGGCCAGGCCAGTCCAGCCCTGTCCTGTCCGACCCGACCAAGAAGCTAAGGAATAGCATTTATAGATAACCTACAGTCATAGAAAAAATTATTAGACCACCCTTGTTTTCTTCAATTTCTTGTTCATTCTAATATCTGGTACCACTAAACGTATAATACAATGAACACAACAAAAAATGCAGCTGGTCACATAATACTTTATGTCCTATTTGACATTCTTAAGCTTAATTGATTCCCAGGGTATATAAGAGGCCATTTCATGTCACAAGCAGCACTGCACATGCAAAGGCCTAGAGTGGTTTCCTGCTTACATTCAAGCCGTAGCACAACTCAGAAGTTGTCAGCTCTCACATAATGCCTAAAACAAAAGAATTATGTGAAGCCACAAAGGCAGCCATCTTGGCACTGCTGGAAATTGGCATGAGTGAGAGACAGGTAGCGAAAAAACTGAAGATCTCCAAGACAGCCGTTCATTACAACAAAAAAAAATAAGCTGAACATGGCACTACCAAATTGCTACCTGGCCGTGGCAGGAAACGTCTTTCTACCCGACGAGATGACCGTGCACTCATCCGCTCCTGTGTCAGGAATCGTCAGACCTCCAGGGACCTTAAAATGAGTGGGCACTGTCGAGAAATGTGACTTGTTCAGCAAGGACAGTTCGAAACCGACTTGTTGAAGCTGGTTTGAAGTCACACAGAACGCAAGAAGCCCTTCATCAATGAAAGCCAGAGTAAGGCCGAGTTACTCTTTGCTCGAGACCACAAGGATTGGACTGTTGATGATTGGGCTAAGGTTCTCTTCAGTGATGAATCCAATTTTGAATTGATGCCCACTCCAGCCAACTTACTGGTTAGGAGGAAGCCTGGAGAAGCTTACAACCCAGACTGTCTTGCCCCTACAGTAAAACATGGGGGTGGATCAGTCATGATCTGGTGTTGTTTCAGTCTGAGTGGAACAGGGCAAATGCAATTGTGTGAAGGCCGAATGAACCAGGTCATGTACAGGACTACCCTTGAAAACAGTCTTCTTCCATCAGCTGGAAAACTCTTTCCTGCCTCGAATGACTGGATTTTCCAACAAGACAATGCCCCTTGCCACACGGCAAGGTCAGTTAAAGCCTGGATGGAGAACCACAACATTCGCACCATGCCTTGGCCTGCTCAATCACCAGATCTTAATCCAATTGAAAACCTGTGTAAAATCATCAAACTCAAAATGGAGAACCACAAGCCCAAAAACAAAGAAAATTTGTTTGAATTTGTCCAACAGGAATGGGCTGCTGTGACAGCAGAACAATGTCAGAAGCTGGTGGAGAGCATGCCAAGACGCATGGCTGCAGTCATCAAAAACAATGGTTATGCAATCAAGTATTAACTCTTGTGTGTATCATGTGTTTAAAGCAAACAGAAAAGAAAACATGAAATGCTTAAAAGTAGTGTTTTTGGCGGTACAATGCCATAGCTATTGATGTAAGAATTTACGTAATTTTGGTTATTATCAAGAAAAAACATGGAAAATGAATAGTTCTTAGTTCTTAAATTAAACTCTCATGAGCTATTTTTGTTGTTATCATTACAATTGTCCAAACAAATGTACCTTTAGTTGAGCCAGGCATTAAAATTAACAAGAAATTGAAGAAAACAAGGGTGGTCTAATAATTTTTTCCATGACTGTATTTTGATGCTATAAAACTCATCAATAAGTGCGTATTTCGATCAAGCATATATCTAAAAGTGAGACTTTTTTGCAATTACTTAGAAACTCCTCACAGTCTCTTTAAGGCCATCTGACTAATAGGTACTGCATTTCCAAACTGGAAATCCTCAGTAAATTATTAATTAAAGAAAAACAGGCATAATTAAAAAAAAAGGGTAACATCTTAGTGCTCACTGTGAGAGCACATAGATGATTCTGTTATATCAAGACTGCAGCCAGTATAAAACAAGGCTGAAAAAGATGTGCATCAAGGCCGTAAAAAAAGTATTTCACCTGCACACAATCATTTCAGTTTTTCAGCCCCAGAAGTTGCTGCCCGGACAACAGTTGATACACAGAGTTGGATAAAGCAAGGAGCTGTATATATGACAGAAGCAGCTTACGCCACTACTGACTAGAGTCAAACTGCTACCCTCTACTCACTCTGGTGTTTACATGAAGCAGCATCTTTAAACTCCTGCTGCTCCTGTACTGATGAAAAGTAAGAATGCTTTTACTTTTTCTGTTTGTGGGGTTGAAGGAAACTCCTGCACCACCGAGTGCTCCTTCCCCCTCTTTCCTCTCTAAGAGAAGTGTTCACCCATAGAGAGGATGTTCTTACTCTTTTAAAAAATAAAGTTCAGTGGATGAGTCAGAGGTAATCTGTATCTTGTTGAGTCCATCATTTCCTTCTTTTCTGCTCTTGTTTACAGTTGTAATCTACTGTTTAACCCTTTTTTACTCAAGCTAGCATTGCTAACTACAGAACTTCCTTTTTAGTAATTGATGCAGTACAGTCAACATGTTTAAATTATGTTAGATATATTTAATGTTTTATTGACTGATTAATGTACAAATTTATGATGAAAGAAAAATGAAATATCTTTTAAATTAGTCTTTTAACTCATGACTGATTCTCTGTGCACATTAAGTGGTATTAAGTCCACATCAGCACTTTGCACCACCACAGCAGCCCCAGAGACTTCACCACTGTTTCCTTTATACCTTCCTCTTTGAGATATTTTAGAAAAAACACACCTTGCTTGTCTTTCCCCAATAAAGTTACTTCCAGGATTGGACTTGTCATCTCTATGTAATTAGTTTCCTTATACTTTGCTCCATAGTTCATAGTAATAAAAAGCAGAAACCCTTTTGGGGTTTTGGAAAGGACAACTTAATCTGGACTTTTAGATGGTTATTGTCACCCAAGAAGTTAACTGCATCAAGCTGAAGGTATGGAAAAAAGTTCTCCATTTATTTCACGTTCTCATAGCTTCTGTCATTATTTGTGTGGTACTAAGCTGATAGCTGCTGTCAACAAGTCATAGACAGACACAGGAATACACAGAGGGCGTGCGTACACATAGAGGCAGAGGAGATGAGAAAATAATGAGAAATCCAAACATACAGAAGAATGAACAGAACTTTCATCTTAAAACTTTCAGTTAATACACAAGATTACTTTTTCTTATAAATGCTACATTTTTAATAGAATACAAAAACCTGAATTTGTGACTAAATACATCCAACAATTATGAGCCTAGAACCCTCAGTTATCAATAATAATCAATAAGTATATAGATATTCCCTTTGGAGGGATATGGGGAGTACTTCTGAGTTCAGAGGGGATGAAAATGTTGAATGCTCATGATTGCCTGCTGTAATATTTAAACTGCTGCAGGAAGCTAGTGTTAATAATAATGATATTAACAGTAGTAATGCTGGCACCTCTATTTGAGTGACAGAAACAAACCATGTCACCAGTATGACAATTTAGACTTTGTAGACTTTGTTTTCCAAAGTATGAAACCCTTGCTTGGGGTTCCATCGATAAGTGGACAGCAGAGGCACATTGTTTATAAAAGGCTTCAGTGCATTTTAGTCAGTAATTCTAGCCATTAAAATAACATCCTGGACATATCTCTTTGAGAAGAAGTTCATTAAAATGTTCTAATGTGCTGATCAGGCATGTATTTAGTGAAAAACTAAAAGAGGCATTCGCTCCCTCTGATTGTAGCTTGTTGGTAGGAAGGTGCCTTTAACAGGGTCATACTGGTGAGTACTGGCATTTGTGATAATAAAAATAATAATCGTAAATAATCAACTTTTTTTTGGTCGCAAATGAGACTTTGCAGTGTCATATGCTTCATTAAATGATAAGCAGGTATTTTGTACTTACATTTATGTCATCTCAGAATAGTGCACTGCTCAGTTGGAGGAAAACTGTTGCTCAATTTGTAAATAATTTTATCACAGGGACGAAAATATTCATCGTAGGAATCTAGTGAGTAATCTGTGTTTGCTACTGTCCAGCTACAGACATGTGAGGCCACATGCAAAACATCTTTAAAACAACATTTGTTTTCACCTAATGGTATGAAACATTTATTTTTATGCCTCAGTCTTATACAGTTGTGCCCAAAAGTTTACACCCCCCTGCAGAATTTCTGATTTTTTGGCCTTTTCTCAGAAAATATGAATGATAATACAAAAACCTTTCTGTCACTCATGGTTAGTGGTTGGGTGAAGACATTTATTGAAAAAAAGATTAGTTTACTCTTTTTAAATCATAATGACAACAGAAACTTCAAAAATTACCCTGTTCAAAAGTTTACACCCCCAGTTTTTAATACCGTGTATTTCCCCCTTTAACATCAATAACAGCTTGAATTCTTTTGTGGTAGTTGTGGATGAGGGTCTTTATTTTCTCAGATGGTAAAACTGCCCATTCCTCTTCTCAAAAAGCCTCCAGCTCCCGTAAATTCTTTGGTTGTCTTGCATGAACTGCACGTTTGAGATCTCCCCAGAGTGGCTGAATGATATTGAGGTCAGGAGACTGAGATGGCCACTTTAAAACCTTCACTTTATTCTGCTGTAGCCAATGGCAGGTTGATTTGGCTTTGTGTTTTGGATCATTGTCATGTTTGAACATCCAAGAACGTCCCATGCGCAGCTTCTGGGCAGATGAGTGTAAATTTTCCACCAATATTTTCTGATAACATGCTGCATTCATCCATCCATCAATTTTGACCAATTTTCCTGTGCCTTTGTAGCTCACGCATCCCCAAAACATCAGTGATCCACCTCCGTGTTTCACAGTAGGAATGGTGTACCTTTCATCATGGGCCTTGTTGACTCCTCTCCAAATGTAACGTTTATGGTTGTGGCCAAAAAGTTCAATTTTGGTCTCATCACTCCAAATATCTTTGTTCCAGAAGTTTTGAGGCTTGTCTCTGTGCTGTTTGGATTGTAAGCGGGATATTTTGTGGCATTTGCGTTAGAAATGTCTTTCTTCTGGCGACCCGACCATGCAGCCCATGTTTCTTCAAGTGTCTCCTTATTGTGGATCTTGAAACATCCCCCCCAATTTTTTTCAGAGTCCTGTATTTCAGATGAAGTTATTTGAAGGCTTTTCTTTGCATCTCCAACAATTGTCCTTGCAGTTGGAGGTAAAATTTTTGTTGGTCTGCCTGATCCCTCTCTCTCCCCTTCTTCATTAGAGTTTTAACAGTGCTTCTTGGCATCCTCAATTCCTTGGATATCTTTTTAAATCCTTTTCCTGTTTTATACAGTTGAAATACCTTTTCTCGCAGATCCTTTGACAATTCTTTTGCTTTACCTATGATGCAGAAACCTGAAATTTCATCGCAGTGAAAGATGTGCGTGTCTGTCAGGAGCTCAGAAACTCACTGAGCTTTCATACACACACACACAGTTTACAAGCTAATAGATCACGGGTGAGGATGGTTACCTTTAGTAGACATTCAAACCCATTTGTGTCAAATTTTGTGCATGTTATCAGGCCAAAACTGCCAGGGGGTGTAAACTTTTGAACAGGGTAATTTTTGAAGTTTCTGTTGTCATTATGATTTAAAAAGAGTAAACTAATCTTTTTTTCAATAAATGTCTTCACCCAACCACTAACCATGAGTGACAGAAAGGTTTTTGTGTTATCATTCATATTTTCTGAGAAAAGGCCGAAAAATCAGAAATTCTGCTGGGGGGTGTAAACTTTTGGGCACAACTGTATGTGTGTTTATGATTATTTTACCTGTTTATACATGTATGATGGACAGAACCCTGTCTTTTAATAGAAATGCTAAGTCAGATTTTGCTTTTGTCACTGATGACTTTACAATGCTGGTATAGTTTCTCCATATAAAACCTAAAAAAATATTTTGTTTGTGATAGTGAGAAAGTTGTTGTTAAAACATTGATTGATTTATTGTGATTAAAGCCTTTGTTATGGCTGCTGCTCAGTGTTTTCACATTTTGAATCCATAATATATTGAACATTAATGATTAATTAATTGCTTAAGAAAGCAATTTTGCAAAGTATCATCACCTACTCCTTGCTGATACAGATATTGGTACAGATTATACAGAATCACACTGCCCAAAATGCTGTGAAAGAAGTTGCAAAATACACCTTAGGTGATGTTCTTGAGAGTGTGGCTCAAACGATGGCAGTAGGATGCAGTAAATGCTCAGAAATGTGTATAAGATCTTAGAGGAACCGAAATGTAAGCGATTTAAGTTGTAGTATGATTTAAACTTTGTACTTGCTCTTTTTGTACTTGCAATACAGAGCAAGAGCTTTTCTGTTGAATGCATACTTAATGTCCAGAATTTACACATAAATGCATCATATTTAGCCATCAGGGTATGTGTTGCGTTGTGAGGTTTCTGGAAGTGCCCAGCCCTGAAAAAAAGCTAACAGGTTCAAGAAAAGATTTTGAAAGTTGGTTTTGAAATTTTAAGAGAATGAGAAATATCTAAAGATATAAACCGTAAATGGGCCATTTATCAAGGGAGTTGTAGGCAGTTAATTTTAAGTAAATGTCTTAATGATGACAAATCTTATCTGAGCCTTAACACGCTGGTGAATTGTAATTTCTCCATTTCTTACATGTTTATACTTGTCTGCATCACCTGAGAGTAAATTGGGTCCACAGAAGGAAACAAGGGTAACGCTAGAGCTGCAGTGGGCGTCTCATCCCTCTGGCTGGTGAAGCACTTAAAGATGTATGACAACACAATAAAATATTCCCTCTGCTGACAAAGCTAATACTGTTGATATATTTTTATCAACATTCAGTGGCAGAGTGTCTAAAAACCTGAGATGTGGATCTGTTATTTCACTTGTTATGCATCACCACAGCCTGAACAGAGAGAGAAGCCGAGGTGAACGTTCGGTCAGTGAGGCTAATAACCTCATCTTTTGTACTCCCAAGGCAATGGCTGTCAGTAAAATGGATCAGAAACAGTGATTGTCTGAATCACAGTTAATGTGCTCATTTTATGTGCTGTTGGCTGGAATGTGCAGTGCATAAAGATATCCTTTTCTTCATTACTGAGAATTTTATTGTTGAAAAGTGAACCCATTTCCATAGCCTCCTTTATTGTTTAAAATTCAAAACAACATGGGCTTCCACATTTCTTTCATTAGAGGTGCAGAGATAATGTTATTGTTAAGGCCAAGCAGAAAGTCAGCATCACAGTAGTGGCATTGACATCGCCTGGTCTGTCATGGGTATGTTGTTAAAAATGACCTCTTAGTAAAATATTTCTGAACACGTGTGAAGAATGCAGACAGGAGGTTGAAGGGAAAAGGAGGTAGAGCCAAAGAAGAGTTTGTTTTTTGGTCAAAGTGACCGGCTGTAAAGAGCTACATCAGTGAAAACTTTTCTGTTAGAGTTGAAAATGACATCTTAAACCTGACTGTGATAGACTTACCATATGATACTTTTAAAGTTTACACTGTTATGTATGCAGCAGCTGGATGTAAGGAGTTGATGAGACCATGATCATCAACTGACAGCCGGAGGCTACACCAGGTCCCCCACAGCCTCCTATTGGATCTCCAGATTATTATCAAATTGTAAATATGTGAGTGAAAGTGTTGTCTTGATTTTAAGAATATTTTTGTTGTTTTGTTGTTGTTTTTGCCCCACAAGTATTTACATAAACTCCAAAATAACTGCAGATAAAACAGTTTAGTCAGAAATGACTTAATGATTAATCAGTCTCACAAAAATCTACAAATCATATAATATTCAACCAGAAGTGTGAGCGTTTTTGGGCCAAATCCAATGATGAAAACATTAGAGCCCCAAAATGAAGTCCAGGTATCTCTATTTTCTGGCAGCTGTGGGTATGACAGGGACTGATCTCATTCATATCTATATATATATATCTATATATATATATATATATATATATATATATATATATATATATATATATATATATATATATATATATATATATATATATATATATATATCTATATATATATATATATATATATATAGATAGATAAACAATAGTAATCATGTGTTAATTTTACCAAAGTATTATAATCCATTTTTAGAAGCCCCTTTACCACATGTCAAGAAATAAACTGTCCCGTGTTCGAATGTGGTTGATGAATCCTGATGTTTGAGGTGCATGTGGTTTGACCTTCTGTCTTGCTTGATGATGATTTTGTTGTGGTTTATGTTGTGTTTGGTGAAGTCAACAGTTTAGTTTCTGTGGACATGTGTTTCTGTTTTTGTACCACCTGCTTTTGCCACATGGAGCTTGTACCTCTGCTAGTTTTAGTACAGTTGAGCTTTAACTTGCTGGGTCTGTTATGAAGTGCAGGCCAACAACCTGAAAGAAGCACTGCCCACCCTCTCACTCATCACGCACCGTAATTAATAAGCATTATGAAGGACTTTGGTTTTGTGACTCAGCCAAAGCCATTTTTACAATCTGTTTGCTTGTAGACTATAGCCTCATTTCCATTTAGATATATTTACATTATGGTGGCAAGGCAACCAGGAGTCCAGTTGTTTCTGTGGGAATATCATGATATCATGGAATATCATATCATGTGGGAATATCATGCTTGCAAGACCCCTTTTCTTAACAATGAACAACCAATTTTTTTAACAATTCTCTTATGGACTCCTGTAAAATTTTCTCTATGGGAAGAAGTCCCAGGTTGTAAGTGACAACAATGTCAAACATATGAGAGTCTTTTTAATTAATGCTATGCTGCATTGGTAAATACCTTTTGAAGTTTCTGACCTTTCAACCATTGCGTGCTTAAATCAAACAGACACTAGAAGTGTGTTTTTGACCACTTTCATTTCCCATCTGCCATGACGTGCCATTTTTAACTTCATTATCATTGCAGCCTCTGATGGAGGTGTGACGTCCTTGATTTGGCAAAACATGCAGAGCAAAGCTGAAGGAATCGATAACAGAACTGTTAGACATAAAGACTAATATTCCTTTAGTTAACTGTAATCAATTCTCTACTGGAGTTGGGTTTTTATTTTTGTCCCTAACCACAAGCCAAATGCTGTAGTTTATGTGCAGTGGCAGGGAAATAAGGTCAACCTACTACAGTAGCACGTAAAAACTAAGTTACAAAAAAATTGTTTGCAACCTCAGGCCTATTTACAATCAGAGCATAAAACTCACACTCTCCACCATACTCTTTTTGAACTGTTATGGCTTCCTTCACATACCATAAAATATTACACTTTTAATACTATAAATTTAGTATCTTGGCTCTCTGTAGGCCAAATCAGAGAAAGTTATTACCAAACACTGGTGGTGAAAGGCACAGAGGCACTCTAATGCTGCATTCAAACCGCAAGCAATCCAGCTACCAAAATCGCGTCACCCACTGACGTATAGTCACGCGTCCATAAATACCTCATTTTGGTCACCGTTGCCATCGGCTGTCGCTCGGTGACGTCACGTCCGCCCGAGTTTCACCACGATCATATGATATGTCACATAACAGGATGTATAAGTGGACATTATTTCAACTAAATCCTTTTCACTCACTCATCAAACACAAAACACTGCAGCTGATGCCCTGCAGCAGCATCATCTGTGAGTTCTCTGCGGCCCTAGGCGAACTAATGTCCTCACTGACTAATGTTTCCCACATGGACATAAATTGTTCCTCTGCAGTCCGGATGAAAAACTGTCTGTCCCGGGCACCGTCACAGACAGTGTGGCTTTTGCTGCACAGACACACACGACATTGTCTGAAAAGATCAACATTTTTTTACTTTGACATCGCGCGGCAAGCTATGTGGTAGTGTGAAAAGTGGCTGTCGCATTGCAGGAGGGCTAGCCCCGCCCCGTCGTGGCTGTACATTGACTTTGCATGGAGAGTGATCGCCGAGGTAGTGCAAGTAGCGTCTGGTGTGTAAGCACCATTAGGGGGTGGGATAGACAACACGCTTTCTTTGAGAGTCTGCCTCTTACAAGTTTTGACTTTTGACCAGTTATTTAATGGTGGTAGAGTTTCAGATTGTTGCTTTAATTATAAAGCCTCATTTAACAGATTAGAGCTACACATGTCTTCTTTACTGCACATGTACAATCTTATTTAACAGTTCAGACATTTGAGGACTGCTATTTGTTTTCCTTTTCATTCAGAAATGTACTTATCCTGATTGTTACAACATCAAAGCACTTTTTTAATTGAGATTTTATGTTTGTATTTGCACTGTAGTCTAAATAAGGGGAAAAACTACATATTTTAAAAGAGCATTTATTTTGGACTGATGCAGCAATATTTTGTATGTCTGCATTAGGAAGAAAATAAATAAAATGAGATTTTTTTGCACAACTTCCTACTGTTGGAGATTTTCTATAATCTTTATTTTGTATCGAGAGTATTTCGTACCGTGAGCCCTGTTTCGTATTTCGTATCATTTCGTGAGTTGACCATTTCGTTACACCCCTAAAACTTGGAGATAAAATTTAATAATTAAACAGTAGGACGCGTTTGATCGAACAGAGCACGTTCTCAGCACAACTTGACAGATCATTGACTCATGATGCTCACTTGTCCTCAGTAAATCAAAAACGAAAGTTTTGACAATAACGACAGAAACATCGAAGGAGAACTGTGTGGAAATATTTGGGCTCTACACCAATGATGGCAAAATGAAAAACAAAGAATGATATGTGTGTCAAATATGTGTGTCAAATATGTGCAAAGCAGTTGCCTTACTCTTCTATAACATCAAATTTGCAGGCTCACCTGTTGGCTTTTCACTTAAGTGATGCAGCAGAGGTTGCACCAGGTGTCTGTGGTGCTGCAGGGCAAGTGACGAAGATGAAAATATTGGGAGATTTGTGTGTTATGTTCAAAAACCATTCAAGGTTGAATATTGGGAAAAGCGACAACCCTTGTGTGCAGTATGTTTTTTTGATTGCTCCACTTGCAGCCATGACCAGCATGAGTCTAAAAACATTTAATATTTGCATGCTGGTCGCATTGATAAACAGAACGCAGCAACATTTTTGATCAAATGTAGGTGTTTAAAGTGAAGCTTGCTGATTTTATCATAATAACTGAGGGTCCGTAACAATCTGTTCTGTTGAATTATTAGACAATACTAAACATTTAGACATTGTTGTTTTTTTTTCTAAGCCATACACACATTTAGGTATAGCTACAGCCAAATATTGCAGAATGACATATTAGATATGGCTTTTAAAAAATTAGGCCTTATGAGGTCTTACCACAGTTTTTGTTCACTGCTAGCTACTGCCTAAGTGCGTATGTTTTTGCTAAGCTGACAGAAAGAATTTCACTGAAAAGTTGTGCAACACATTAACAAAACAGCAGCCCAGTCTTTTAAACTTCCACTCCATCTACACTAAGGTTTTTGACAAACACATGCACTCTCATGCAGTGGTAGACCTCAGTTAATATATTAAAAGATTCAGCTGCTGTTTTCAGTGCAAGTTTAAAGATCATCTTCCTCCATTTAAGCAACAACACGTGCAGCTAAATCAACTAGCAGTGAACGAAAGACGTCAATTAATGTAAACTATATCTGCAGTTGTGTGTGAATAACAAACCTTTAATACTTCCAGTGGTGGACAAAGTACTCCATTACTTCATTACTTGAGTGAAGGTATAGATGCTCCTGGCCTGATTCTACTCCAGTACAAGGGGAAGTTGTTCAGTCAAATGTTTACTTAAGTTAAAATACTGGAATACCTCCTTTTAAAAATACTTACGTGTTAAAAGCACATTTTCATTTTAATTTGAACATGTTATTGAATTGTTGCCATAAGGGATCTACAGAACTAACTGAAACAGCCTACTGAACGTGTTGACCTGCTTATCGAACCTGTAGAAATAAAAGCTTGTGAAATATGCTATGAAGCCTGTCGAAATGTCTGTTGAAACATGATCGAACCAAAAACTATATGAATCACTTCCTCATTTTGACAGCCTCAAACATGGACTTTAGATTTGGCCATGGGAGCTCTGGTGGGAATCGACATCTGTATCTGCCGTAGCCATTAATACTGCCAAGACAAACCGTTATCTAACATTAGCTCAACGTTTACCTGCATATTCTGAGGTTCACATACGGCATCACCACTTGAACAAATCACATGCAGATTGTATTGTCGAAGAGAACAGAAATTTTACCCACTGACTTCAAAACTATGCTTAAAAGTAACTAGACCTGTCATAGAAATGTAGTGGGGTTAAAAGCACAATATTTGTCTTTCCGATGTAGTGGAGTAAATGTCATAAGTTTGAAAAAATAATAATAATGATACTCAAATAAATTACAGATACTCAAAAAATGTACTAAAGCACAGTTCTCAAGTAAATCTACTTCATTAATATCCACCCCTGAATACTTCACTCTGGATGTGATTGTGAACAACATGGTTTTATCCTCATAAACAGTCTCGTTATTTATTAACTGTCTCATATGTTCTGCTCCTTTATTAATTTTTTTTCTGTGCTCAGACTTAAAGTGGTCAACCCAACAAAAGAAAAGGCCAGCACTAACCAAGCTCCAATACTCTCCCATTAAATCCATGAAGGATATTGAGTTGTAAAGCCTCTGTGAGAGCTGGCTTCGTCTAGACCTATGAGCCCCCTATCTCTCAACAAAACAGCCCAAATACTGTGATATATCCCAGTTACCTCCTCTCAGCTTCTGGAGGAGCAATCACACATGCCCTGGCACAGACACTGACAGAACCCATAAACAAGGCAAACTGTCAGGCTTGATGGGACCAAGCTAACACAAACAATCCCCAGTGTCACTCTCTGGATCACCAACAAGTAGATTCCTAGTGGCAGGGAGCCAAAGTACAAGAAGCCCAGCAACCATACCAAAATACGAGGGACGTGATTACAGAGCTTAGACAGGGCGTCCTGATGAGCCAGCCCATTGGAGCCCATTGACACAGAGTCCAGGCTCTGCTCCGCATAGATTTCAGAGCTACCATTTCTGCTTGGAGAGTCTCTCTGAACCTCCATTATAGTTATGACCAGGCAGTTTGATGAGTCATGGGACAGGCTGGAGGAGGAGAAGCTCTTTGGAGTCAGGACCACCTCTTTGTTTTGGTCAGAGCTCCAGGATTTGTCCCGCATTGCCAAATGACACATGATGTTGGCATCATCTGGCAGGGCAGACACCTCATACTCTGTGATCTCAGTTTGGTGTCGGCAAAAGGGGCAGCAGATGAAGCCCACCCCGTCAGCGATGTCCAGGATCTTGACCAGGCAGCGGGCGCATACCCGATGCGTGCAGTCCAGGATCTTAGGCTTGCGGTTGTGTGCATTGTAGCGCTGGTAACAGATCTTACACTCCAGTTCCTCTGGTGGAGGATGGTCCTTTTCCTCTGATTCAGCTAGAGGACTGCTCATCTTCAGGACATGTTCTGAGGATGACAGAAAATATAGGTGAAGTTTGTAGAATCATGTGGTAAAAATAAATAATCACATATTAAATTTAAGGTCCCATCATTACAGATCCACTTAAGACATCAACATTTTGCCTGTCTAGGAATCTCTGTTCATCCCTGCTCACAGAAACCTTTTTTTAGTTTATTTTTTTCCTGAGCTGTGTCTGCCCATGCCCCACTCAAGAAAATGTGCTTTCTTCTCTCCAATGCTGTGCTTTAATGTTTACTGTGGTAACACAGACACTCCAATGCCATTTTTTCCCAGTGGAGTCAGTTGTGGGCTGAACAAACACCTTCCTCAGGTAGAGTCCTCCATCCGGGAAAAGTCCCCTACTGACATCAGGCAGACTGTTCAATCACTTATTCCGTAAAGTGGAGCAAGTAACAGAGTTAGAGGATGGATTTTTCTGCTGTTGTGGAGTTTGTTTAAAGAACATGAACACATATATTTGTATAAAACCTATGATTACTTTTATTTTGCATAATATGGGACCTTTATCAACCTCAAGTATTTTCAAATGTTATTAAAGCCAGAAATGTTTCTATTTGAGGAGGCGTAATGGCCTCTGTAGCAAAACCGTTATGACAAGACCGGACAAGATTCCTGACGCTGTGAAAGCGACACATGTTTGTGTATTTGCTGAAAGAAGAAAAATCCTGTCACTTAATGGAAGCTGTCATTTATGAAGTAAAGCAGGTTTTCAATGAGAAAACAGATAGTGATTTTAATTGTCAGTACACTTGAAATACTGTGCTACACATGTCACATGAAACATAGTCTTAATGACACCATTGGGAAACTAGGCATGTGCATGCAGGCTCATCAGAAACACTTGTGATTTTAGGACTGTATGTGTTTATTTGTCATGACGTGACATTAAAAACAAAAGAGTAAATCCTTGTCACAATAAGTGTAACTGCTGCTGAAAGCTGTCATACCAAATTTCTGCATTACAACAGCAGGCATCAAACAAGGGACATACAGTCTTAGATACACGGAAAGCACTGAAATAAACTTTAAGGATTATGTGCATGATATCAGGGAGTGCAGTTAAAGGTACTGAGGGGCAAGAAGCACAGATTGACAACAGCAATTATTGGAAAGCAAGTCACCAGAGACTTTCATATTCAGCAGAAAATTACCTTGTCTTTGTCATTGTTATTCAATAATGTTAACTAAGGGTAAAGTGTAGATCCTCAGTTGATGTTAGAATATTTGGAGCTGTAATGTCAGTTTTTTTATGAAATGAAACAACTGGTATCACATCACTGAACTGTCATGCATTCAGGTAATGATGATTATGAACCTCACTTCTATCTCTTAACTTACTTTAAAGACCAATTTAGAGCTTAGATTGAAGCAAGTCACTTATTCGATGAAACTTCAGTATTATAAATGACAAGCAGCATGGTGATGCAGCAGGTAGGCTGAAATGACAAGGCACTGAGGACATCCAATCATGTTACTTGTTTTCTACTGTACATTAAGCCCAGATAAGCTCATGCCTGGTTTATCAATAACCAATTCAAAAAATAGTTAAGTCCAGAGATTTGGCCAAAGATTAATTAAATAATGACATTATTATGACCTGGGGAGAGTGTCAGATGGCAGCAGGTTGTACTCTGTATTGATGAACAGTACAGTCAGACAATATTGCCTGTGCTTCTTTTGTGTTTCTGGCAGATAAATCTATATAGTTATTTATTTATATCTTGCGTATAGAAGAGTATGTTCTACAAAAATAGTGCCAGCAGTTTAGCTGAACATTCTCACATTGTGACTTGTTATGTGGCATTTTCCTCAACACCTTCAAATAACCTTCTTCTACTCCTAAACAGAGGCTTTGTTTGTTTTTTTAAATATATTTTGTGCCTTTATTGATAGGAGAGAGAATGACAGTGGATAGGCTTGTGAGAGGGGGTGAGAGAGTAGGGGAAGACTCTGCAAACTGGCCACAAACTGGATTAGAACCCAGTCTGGCAGAAGCATGCACATGGGATGTGCCTGGTTCCTAACCACTCCGCCAAACCAGCATCCCGAGGCTTTGTTTTGTTGACCTACGTGCGCTGTGGTTTTAAAGATGTGAATTTGTGAACAAGTCGAGTCTTTTGAACAGCTCCTTTAAGTGAACAATGAGAACCAATTCACAAGTATAAGTGAACTGTTAGTTTGTGAGCCATTCTTAAATTTGCAGGTTATTCGCATATGAGGAATTAAGCTGATGACTGTAGGCAGAGGCAGGCTAACTATCCATTGACTCCCAGTGTTTGAGCTAAGCTGATAAGTGGTAGGTGAGCTTTGTCCATCTCTTCCTTGTTACTGGATGGGCAGATGAAACAATGTGTCTATCTGCTTGTCATGGACTCAGAATGAGGCAAGACAGGAAAAGACAAAAACAAGTTGATGTATACCTTTTACAGTCAGTGTTTTCTTTTTTGTTTGTTTCAAATATTTTTATTGTGAAGAGTGGTATCATGATACATGTCAACCTTTCTATCACAAACAATATGAACAACAATTAGGATGGACAGTAATTTTTGGGATTTTTTTAAAAAGAAAAAAAAACTCCTCACTTGATACAATGAACACAGAACATAAAGGAAAATGAATAAAAAAAAAAATCCCACCCAGGCCCTCAGACCTTTCCTGGAATGCTACCTTAGTTTACACACAGTTTAGTTCATATACAGGATTGGAAGTAAAGAAGTTTAGCCGTTCAGATTGGACATTAAAGGGTGCCAAATCCTATCAAAATCCCTGAGTTTGTTTCTCAGAAAAAATCAAATTCTTTCTATATGCAAAGTGTCTGTTAACTCAGTAAGCCAGTGTTTGACAGTGGGCACTTCTTTCTTTTTCCAAAAAAGAAGAACAAGCTTTTTGGCAGTGAGGAGTCCATGAGATAATAGGCATTGCTGAGCAGCCTTCAGTCTCCTTGTGTCTACCGATACTCCTAAACTGACCAGCACTGGGTCTGGTTCTAAACCCACCTCCAGCATCTTCCAGCATGGCTCCTCTGAAAAAACGCAGAACTTTACAAGAAAAACATTGGAAAAAGAAATCACACAACAATTTCAAGATTAAGCAACATAAATAAATAAGTTAAATATTTCAGGGCAGTGGAAACAGAGGCAGTTAGCAGTCATAGTGGCCCTGCTATGTTGTTGTTCTTCTTGTTGTTGTTTTGTTTTGTTTTATTTTGTTTTTCCAGTCTAAATAGTGTCATTATATAGCCTGACTGCTGTGTGCAGTGTTGAGTTTCTCAGCCTGCTGGTCTTGGCCATGGGTTCAGCCAGCTTGTGCTGGTTCCTCAATGTCTTGGCGATGCAGTTGCCTCGTGTTGGGGGTAGCAGGTCATGCAGGGGGTGTTGTTCATCATGCACGTCCCTGATTAACTTCACTGCAGCCTCCTCCCTCCTGATCTGGAGTGATGGTAGGGGTTGTGAAAAGTTACAAGCTCTTCTTGTGATGATTTTACAGGCACGTGTCTGGACCCGCTCTAGCTCTGCTTGTTGTTTTTTTGAGCAACCCACCAAGAGCACTGAGCTGTATTCGAGGCATGGCCTGATGAGAGTGGTATAGATGGTGATGAGGTCATTTGCAGGTAGACCGTATCTCGCCATAACGGTGAGATAGTGCAGCCGCTTGGAGGCGGTTTTTACTGCCTTCTCAATATGCACATCTCTGGTCAGCTTTTGATCCAGGTGGTATCCCAGATATTTTGTTGTCTCCACAACAGGTACCATCTGTCCCTCCAGCACCAGCGGGGGAGGTTGTGGGGGGTCACATGCAAAGCATATCCGTAGCTCAACCGACTTTTTCCCATTTAACATCATGTTGTTCTTTATGGCCCATTCGTCCAGCCTTTGTGCCTCCAGGCGCAGTGATCTTCTGTAAGTAGATTGGCTACAAATTCCCTGGTGGTCTTTCCATGCTCTGCCCCCTCTTTCATGCCTGCAATCCTGAGATTCTGTCCCTTTGAGCCTCCCTCCAAGTCCAGGCATTTCCCATTGCAATCCTGAGATTCTGTCCTCAGCTCCCTCCAAGTCCAGGCATTTCCCATTAAGAAGGTCAACCTGCTGACTGCTCCAGTCCCTGCAGCGTCTCTGCCTGTAGCTCTGCATGGGTTGTTAGCTTTGTGATGCTAACATCAGTTTCAGCTTTTAGGGCGGCAATTTCAGCTCTCAATGAGTTTGACACGTCTGCAAACCTTTCGTCTATCTTCTCACAAATGTCATTTTTTACCATGTGTAGCTCGAAGCGTAAGGACGCTATTGCTGCTAACACGACATTCTCGTTCAGGTCACCTGGGCTTACCTCGGCAGCCTCTCCCTCAGGCAACGCCGCAGCTCCGCCCAGGCCTTCCTCCGCGACATCGCTCTTCAGTTTAGTTCCTTTTATTGAGTTCGGCATTTTTCATTCTTTAAGAACTGTACTTTCCAAGCACCTCAGATGTCAGTCTATTCATATATACTGCAATAAAAATGTTATTGTTTTGTTATAAATGAAGTTTAAACTCGAAATTTGTGAGAGCCATGCTGAGACACGTCCCGTCCGTTCGTTGCGCCCCCTAGAGTCTACATTCAGTGTTTTAATGGAAATGATGAACATGATGTGTGTTGTTGTAACGGCTCTGTTATGGTATCTTGTGGCCCTTTTCCATTAGCCCTACTCTACTCGACTCTACCCGGCTCTACTCTACTTGCCTTGTGCTGCTTTTCCATTAGCCCCAGTCACCTACCTGACAGGGTGCAGTGTTGCTGAGCGGCTCTACGGTGACGTTATTTTGAGCGCGGCACACCAATCTGTGTCTTTTTGTCACGAACAGAGTAAAAAAGGAGAGCAGGAGAAGGCTGCAGGTGGTAAGAAGAAATACCCCTTGAGAATTACAGGACAGTTTTGGAAGCTTTACAACAGAATGAAGCTGAGGACGAGAGCAATCAAGCTGCAAAGAAAAGACGTATGAGGATAAGCTAACGGTAGCTACCGCTAGCATGCTAGGTCGTCGGGCTCATGACTCATCGATGACAACATTGTCTGACCAATCAGTAGCCGGCAGTCAGTGACGTCATCTTTTAGTATGGACTCAGCTTGCTTGGAACCAGAGTGGAGTAGGTACTAAAACTAGTTTGTTTTTGGGGATACCGGGCCAGTGGAAACACGCTGCAAATCAAGTAGGGCCGAGTAGAGTAGGGCCAAGGCGTGCTAGTGGAAAAGAGACATTAGTTGCCATGACAAGCAAGACATTTACAGCTATAAAACCTAAGATTTCTCTCACAGTTGTAGGAAATATGGTGTGCAGTGTTGCAATTTGTGACTTCTTTCCAGCATGTTGCTTCCTGCTCTCTCTCTTGCAAGTTTCCTGATGTTGGCTTCAGCCAGCATACAGAAGTAGTAGTTTACTTTTGAGTAATTATGTCCTTTCATTGGAGACAAGTTATGTTTTGCTGTTGTTGCTTTAATTCAGGGTCCACTGCAGATGAAAATGAAAAAAATCATTTAAAGACACATTGCCAGAAGCTGTTCAGCATTTAGACTTTGGCTGCATCGTTAAAAGTCTAACTGCAACGCGCTGATATTTCTGAGTATCATTATCTGCTGTATTGCTGTCCATCAGAAAAAGGTCAGGGCTCTGGCTGCTTCTATTTTCTGTACCTGCTGCTGATGAATGATTTATGGTTTGGGAGTTGGATCAGTGTTTTGTCCCAGAGCCCTTTGTAGCAGAGTAAGAGTCAGAGTTTCTATTGATATTTGAAAGACGTGGATGGGACAGCTGCTTCCTCAAAAACTGTGAACTACATTTCTTAAAACTGCCCCATATTAAAAACTGAGTCCTGCCAACCTGGGTAAAGTCTTAACTAACAAGACATGAAGATGCATAGATTGTGCATTATAATGTTGTTCTCTTGTATGTTTTCATTTTCCACATATTATTATATTATTGAGATCTTGTGCAACATGAGTAACGAGCATGAAGCTTTGTGTTCTTCCTTTGCTTGTGTTTTACTGTTTTTTTATGCTATCGTTTGGTGTGCTCCATATGTTCTTGGTTCTTGTCAGGTTCTTTTCCAGGTTTTCCTGCTGTACTGCACTTTGGCTCAAACTCTATGTTTAAAGTGCTCTTTAAATAAAGTTGATTGATTGATTGACATGAAATTGGTCGTTTGTTTTGATTGTTTTTAGGGTTTGAACAAATTTAAATACACCAATGTTTTGAGATATTGTGAGGGGTAATTATGTATCCATATTTTTAATGCAGTATTGTAATATTTTAATATCAAATAATTTTTAGAAATCCTGAACAGATGTTTTGCATTTCAGTGTAGCCTCTGCAGGCTTTTTGGGAGTAGACAGCCATTTGACTCCCTCTCTGTTACATTATTGTTCCTTCACTGGTACAGACAACAGAGATTATCCATGTTGCAAGGACCATGATTTATTTAAATATCAGCAATAAGAATGTAATTACAAACTTTAATTTTCATTTTTAAATATAATTATACTTTTTGGTTGAAATGATTTATTTCCCTGTTTATTCTAACACAATATATTCTGACATATGTCATCACCCGTGTATAGCAATATGCATCATGCTGCTGGATTCTTGTCCATATGCACCTTTAATTATTTTATTCATTAGCTGGTATGGTGAAGAGTCAATTAGATTGTCATATTTGGCTGGAGGATATTAACTAAATATCATATCATGCTGGTTATGGCGGTTTATAATGCAGCAGAAGGGATTGCCTGTGTCCTTAAACTTCATCGCACATAAACTATAAAGTACAGTTAACACTGCAGGTGGTGCAGACGCAATGTCAGGAATGATTAATGGTTCCAAAACCTGACCTGACATGATGTCAATCTTTATTTTTGCTCCTTGATATATTGGTATTATATTGCTTTATTACAAAATTAAAAATGGATCATGCATTTCATTTCATTTTCAAGTGCTACAGCCCACTTTTTACCTTGAAAGAGCCTGTGATACTCAATGTAAATGGTAAATGGTAAATGGACTTGAGCTTATATAGCGCTTTTCTAGTCTTTTGACTACTCAAAGCTGCTTTACACCGCAGGTCACACCTACACATGCACTCACTGATGGTTCAGAGTATCTATGTTAGTTATCCATCAGTATCTCTAACACATTCACACCTTTTCATGCCCTTTCATGGGAGCAACTTGGGGTTAAGTGTCTTGCCCAAGGACACGGCGCCATGTGTCGCCCGGAGCTGGGCTTGAACCTGCAACCTCCCGATCACTGACCAAGCGCACTATCCAACTGCGCCACCGACGCCCCCTGTGTGTGCATAAAAACAAAACAAAGATGTGTGTTGGTCTTTCTGCTTTCATATCATATTTTAGCTGTAACTGTGAGTGTTTTGTGTTTTTCCAAGGTTGTATCAAGCTGAAAATAATCCTGGTGGGACTTGAATGAGGTTTTTGCTATAAATCTGAATATTAGCCACACTGATGGAGATCAGCTCTGCATCTGTACAGAAAGAATGGGCACGGAAACTAGAGCTGTTTTTTGCTGCAAATGGTGCCATCAGCTCTACTAATTATGCAATATCTTATTAGCCTTTTATGAGTACAGTTACATACTGTATACAAAAACTGGTGATTGTTATCTTCATAAAATCCACACAGTGGCACCAAAAACAGAAAAAATCTGCTGACACTTTTAACAAAACAGTTTACTACCAGGCTTGATCCTTTTGTTTTTGTTAGGATTAAAATGTTTCTATCTCACCATATTGTGGTGCTTATCAAATTGCGGGGTGCAACCCTGAGGGGGTTGGTTGCAAACTGCCAAGGAGAGTGTTATAAAATAGTGCCGTTTTTATAGCCAAATACTTTAACTTTTTTTTTTTTTAATCAAATCAACAATCTTCTTGTATATGTGTTATCTGGTTGTTAGGACTGAGACTCTGGAAGCCAATAAGGACCAGAATCCAAATTAAAATGGATTAACAGAAATGCTTTTTCAATTTCAGAATAAAGTTGCTTTTCTTTGACTCATAGATAAAATAAATAATACATTTTACAAACTGAATTTTCATTTTTTGTTCATGACTGCTCATTCTGTTTCTGAAAACATTTACCACAGTCCGGTACAAACACAACCTTCACACTCTGTCCTCTCCCCTAACGTATGCAGAGGGTCTGAAGAGCAAGAGCAGCCACTGATGTCACTCTCCTGTGCCACTTGGAAATGCCAATTCAGATAGAATTATGAACCACTTTTTGCGGGGCGGGCATAAAAATGAAAAAGCAATGCCCTCTTTATTTTCTTTGTAGTTCCAGATATAATCATGTTTACAACATAGTTCAAAAAGCATTTACTGTGAATAGTTTGTGTCTTTATGGGCCTGTGTCCACTGCTGGTGCTTTCAACTTCAGTGTCATTAACACTTCTCATCACCTCTAAATGTTGTAAGGTTACATGTGTTGACTTTCCTCGAAATTTCACGTAGTCCACCGGCGTCGAATTCCACATGGGCTAGCATTTGCCACAAGTCTTTTCAATTTCTAGGTTTCCACCACCTGTACCGTGATCTGTCTCTGGCCTGTGACAGCAGTGAAGCTCTGGACTGATTCCCCGGGATACACGGCAAGAATGTGTTTTTTTAGAGGGAGCCACTTCAACCCTGCGTCAATCTCTGCCAAGTACATCAAGCCAAAACAAAATACAATTGCTCAGAGTTTCTGGATAATCTTAAAATATAGTGGAAAAGTGTAAATAGAATCAATACAGACATCAACACAACATCAGGCAGGTACTGTAACCTGTTGTTCACCTGTAAGTCTTCCTGATATCCAATGATCCCGCAATTGCCACATAAGGTTAAAGTTCTCTTGTGATCTCATGATCTCGTGCTTCAAGCTGTTTTATGTTTTAAATATACTCCCAGTGGACAAGGACATGCACTGATGGCATGCCACAGATGCAGGCCTCTATGGAAATTGCAGATTCCAGCTTCCTTGATGTTATTCAAAAGAACATTTAAAATAGTTTCATTCCTTGACTCCACCTCTTTGTGGGTCTTTAATTTGACCAAATGTTAGTTTGAAGCAGTGTTTTCAAAGTGCAATTCCCATGGACTAGACTGAGAGATATGGTTAAAGTCCACCTGCAAGTAAGATCACCAGTAAAATAATTAAAACCTTCCAACTTTTAGCACTTTTTCAAAAGACCTGCAGCAAAATCTGACACTTGATGCCACTTAAAGCACAATAGTCTTGTGAAATGCAAGAAAGACTAAATTTAAAGGTGCTATGAGGAGAATCTGTTTCTTGCAACATAAAGACTCTGCTACCCATGAGCACACGCGGCGACTGTCGTAATGCTGCATTCCAGTAACCTTGGAACTGGGAGTGACATCATCTCTCCAACTTATTGGTGTTACAGTTGAAGTCGGAAAAAAAAACATGCCGAACTACCAGGCTATTGTTAGCTGTTGTGAGCACGCCCTGCGTTGTTGTATGAAGAATGTGATCATCACTATGGCAGCGTTTTTGTAAATATAACTCTAACAATACTATGTATACAGCTTATCTAGAGCGACACACCCCAGTCAGAAGTGCAAATAAATTGATTATTGCAGGAGCTAAATAACTGTTTACACTGGGAGCATCCATCTTTGATTGTCAACTCAGGGGTGGCGAGGTTTCACCGAGTTCCCAGTAGGAAATTCCAACTTCAGGTGACGTTCCAGTTTTAGTTTCCTACTCAGAACTTGGAAATTCCTACTTCTGACTACAACTGGAACGCACCAAAAGACGTGACAATTTTTGGAAAACTCGGCATTGTAGTTTTGTAGCCGGCTATATATCGCTACTTACAGCCAGGTGCTCTAAGACGTGTCGAATAATATAAATTGGCTCTAGTTTTAATTGTCTTGTTCCCGAAGTTGAGTATCCAGGCCAGTCCAGCCCTGTCCGACCCAACCGCGAAGCTAAGGAATAGCATTTATAGATAAGCTATTTTGATACTATAAAAGTCATCTTAAAGTGTGTATTTCGATCAGGCATGTATCTAAAAGTGAGACTATTTTGTAATTACTTAGAAACTCCTCATAGCATCTGTAAGTGATTCAATAAGACATACATGTACATTATGTGGTGACTGACTACAGTCTTTATGCTTGAAGAACAACAAATGCAGAAAATATACGGTGAATAATTAACTGCATCTTATTCATACATTTTTGTGAAAGAATTGCTTTTGTATAAATGCATTGCCATTGCTGTTGATTGATTAAAATGCCATTGTATCACTGAATATCCTCTGTCAAGCAGTCAAAACATGTCCTGATCTTATTGAGGCCAATGGTTACCTATGAAAATCTGCCTTAAAATTCTTTTATTGTTTTTGCAAGGCAACCTAAAAATCAGCCTTGCAAAAAAAGTGCTGCAGAAACAGGCTTCACACATTGTGCTCCCTCATCATTGCCTTAAAAATCCTTGATATTTTAGCTATGATTTCTTTGTATTGGACCAGAGATTAGGTCTGACAGTGTTCTTTACGCTAGCGATCACTTCTGTCAGTTTCTTTAAATGTTCCTGAGGTCTGTGTGATCTCTAAAAGAGAACACATCTGCAGCTTGTAAGAATCCCTTTCCTTTCCTATCCCCAGATGAACTCTGACAGTATTAGGCAGGAGACTGAGTGAGAAGCACTCTCTGCTGCAGCTACTGACGTCAAACATTACCCACAATGCACTGATGGTGTGCTGTGTCAAACATAAATCCACAGAAATGAGGCTGGTACCTGATAAAGCTGTTTCTTTTTAGCTCAAACAGCTCACCGTGTACCTACATACTGTGCTTGATTGACTTTCTTTAACAGCTTGTGCTGCTACAGACTGGCGTTTGGTGTTTTTTGGTGGATTGGATGATTGAAGTCTGAAGAAACAAGACTTTTGGTAATTCTTAATTATTTATTTTAGGAAGAAGCCCCAGTAGCATGTGAAAGAACCACTAAGCCTAAACAGCCTGACATCACCTCCTCATGCTGGTAACAAGTCTGATCACACTCTGCTGTGGGATGGCATCCCATTCTTACACCAGCATTTGTCCCAAGTCAGGCATGAATAGCACGTCCAAGCTGATCCCACAAGTGTTCAGTGTATTTGAGGTCTGCTAATCAGACACCTGATTGTCAGTACTTGTGGGCACCAAAAGCTCCAAACAAGAGTACGGCCCTCCGCCTCACTAAACGTGGACCCCGGGCCGTCAGTTGCCCATCGCTGCCCTAAGGTGTTTAATTTTTTTTTTTTTTTTTTTCAAATGTATATTTTGGGGGCATTTTTGTGTCTTTATTGACAGGAGAGAGACAGTGGATAGGCCTGTGAAAGTGAGTGAGAGAGTAGGGGAAGACATTCTGCGAACTGGTCACAGGAGGGACTCGAACCTGGACCAGCAGAAGGAAGTACATGGGGTGCCTGGTTGCTAACCCCTCCGCCAAACCAGCACCCCCCTAAGGTGTTTAATTGGAATGAGATCTGGTGTCTTTGGAGGACACCGGAGTACAATGATCTCATTGTCGTGTTTTATAAACCAGCCTGAGATGATTTGAGCATTGCAACACAGTAGTATGTGGTGATGGGAGAGGCCATCAGAGGAACAGTAGACTGTGGTCATGAAGGGATAGACAAGGTCAGCAACAACACCAGGTAGGTGGTGGTGATTAAATTAAGTGAACTGGTTCGCATCAACTGGATATAAACTGTACCAGGAAAATACCCCCCACACCATGGCACCCCTACCACCAGCCTGAGATACAGGGCTGGATGGATCCATGCTGTCAGCAGGTCTTCTTGATCATGTTGACATGCCTGATTGCACCGAGTTTCTGCCATGTGTTTGGCTGATTGTGTTAACAAGCTGTTAAACAGATGCACCTAAAGCCAACCTCCAGCTGAATCATTTTGGTGTATAAGTCTGAGAGGAGATTTTGCTTCCAATTTTAGTTGAAGCTGTTGATCTTTATATCACATCTATTTACCCGTTATACATCACAGTAAAACAACATCTTTTGCTCTCTGAAATGTGATAAAGTTCAAAATTGGGGTTGAAGAAAATGAAGTGATACTTTAAGTTGCATTTCTGAAGCTCTAACAGCAGTCACCTCTCTCCTGTATGCCTGATTACTCTCTACTTTACCTGCCTTTGGCCATCAACAAGTCCCCCTCCCCTCAGAAAGATGCTATATAAAGAAAAGTTGCCTATTCACTTATTCATGACCATGAAATATAGATTAAATAGGTGCATGTTGGACTGGTAATTGCCCAGCAGGCCGCTCTGTGACTCGCTGACTGATGAATATTTCAGTCACCAGTCTGTTGCGTTAAAACGCCTTCTGGAACATGTCAAAAGATGTCAGAGAGAAGCAGCACTGTCTGCATCATGCCTGAGGCAGGGTGAACACTCTACCCCTCAGGTTCTGTGAAAATAAATGTTTTGTTGTGATGAAAGGACATGATGTTGGTACGTGTCAAAAATACATTACTTGTTTATCACAACAGTGTTGAATATTTATCTTGGACAAAAATGAAAAAATGCCATCAGAAAAGATTTAGAGTGTAAAGATTTTGTGTATGCGTTTGCTTATTCAGGAGTTTGTCAAAGGAAAATCACTTAGGCAACTGGAGTGCTTTATGACATTCTGATTAACAGACTTTTTGACAGTCTGAATGACTAATTATTAGTCCCAAGTACAAACATTTTAAATGTGTAAGGTTGATTTTTGAAGTGTATCGAAAGGAGGAACCAAACAAAGATGGCATACTGCTCTAAACAGGATACACACTTTATGGTGATTGGACCATTTTTTGTCCAATTGTCCACAGCTACCCAGCATTAGCAGAGACCAGACCTGCTGGTGTTCCGAAAGATATCAGATCAGATTGTCCTGTGTTGTGAGGTGTGGTAGGGTTGATTTTCTTCCTCCTGCTCTGCTCGGATGGCAGTCAGAGCTGCTCTAATTAGCAAATGTAAGTATTAATACATCCTATTGGGTGGAGTGAAACCAAGGATGGCCAAGCATGCAGCCTGTGGGCTACTACATGGAACAGAACAACAGTCAATCAGGGAGCAGGATGATTCATGGAAGAAGCCCAACAGGCACTTTAAAAAAGGACTGTTTGCCAGTATAGGGTCAGACCCTCCTTTGCCTTCAGAACCGACTTAATTCTTTGTGACATGGATTTGTTGTGATGAAAGGACATGATGTTGCTCCGAGAATAGACCAGGTTGGAGCTGGCGAGCTTTCATCGCACCTTCCGTGCATTTTTAGCATGAAATTGTCACTGCCCCAACTTGAATCTGTCAGCACCTCCCTCTGGTGGACCGTCACACCCATCTTGGCGCAGCCTGTCTACCAAATTATCAAATTGGCTGTGCACTGCAGTGTGCTGGACAAAATTAACACTGTGCGGGGTGCACCAGGCTCTGCGCACCCTGCGCTGCGCTATGAAATTAGGGCCCCTAGGGACTGCGTAGGCCACTGAAGTAATTGTCCTGAGATTTTTGGAACTTTGTAATTGTCATGTTATTCTGCTGAAAGAAGCCAACACCGTGGTCAGCAGCAATACTCAGGACGGCTATAGCATTTGAACAATGCTTGATAGGTACAAAGGGCCCCAAAGTGTGCCAAGAAAACATTCCCCATCCATGCCTTATGTTGTTTACGTCTAATGATGACCCTTACATCTGAATGCTTTTGGAGAAATCAAGACTCATGAGACCAAGCAACTTTTTCCAATGTTCTGTTTTCCTGTTCTCAGTCAACAGGAGTGGCACTCAGTGTGATCTAATACTGTTGGAGCATATGTACTTCAAGATTCTATGTACTTTGCATTCTGAAATGATCTGCGTACCTTGGCATCAAAGTATGAAGGTAATTGGAGTTATTGTTGCCTTAAAAAAATCTCAAACCACTCCAACCATTCTTCTCTCTTACATCAGTAAGGAAGCTTTGCTTGAAAAACTGCTGCTCACTGGATATTTTAACTTTTTTGGACCATTTTCTGTAAACTGAAATGGTTGTGTTTGACAAGTCCTGTAGATTCTCTGCCCAATCTTTCTGGCAAAAACAGCCTTGTCATATACTGTGTTGTAGCTGTTGGTCTGTCTGACACAAACTCAGCCATGGCAATGACTGTAAAAATGAAAAGGAGCATTGGGAAATAAATGTTTTGAAATAGTCCTTTATTTACATGACAATCAAATTCAGGAGAAGAGTTGGACTTAAACTAATACAGCTGCAGGTGGACCGGGAGCAAACAACTTAGTTCTCAGGGTGCTGCTAATATGTAATTTCATTTTGAACCAGATTTAGATAATCAAAACTAACTCAGAACCAGAGTTTATTTTTGTTTTCTTACTTTTTCTTTTATATTCTTGTCATTTAAAAAAAAAATAGAAATCAGAAAATCATCATTTAGTACCCTCAGCATATGTACATTTAACTTGTTTACATTAAAGTGGTGTCTGATCATGTACAATTACAAGCTCTGAAAGTGAAGACTCTGGTTGGTGAATGAATCTGTTACAGAACAAACACATGAATGTGTTGATGCTCAACAGTAAATTAGACAAATGAGAGCTCAGGAAGAACCATGATCAATCTCTCTTCTTGTAGCTTGATTTAAAAGTCATGTAGTCTGTGCCAAGCTTGACTTCTGATGGAAACTAGTTTGGTTCTAGTCTATTAAATAACACTAGGATACAAACTGTCTTCTGACCTCACAAACATTGAATGAAACTCCATATGCCACCCTTCAGTAATCGAGATACTCAAAGTGTAGTTTTGCATCCATAATAGTAATTTATGATGACATCATGTATACTTAAGACTTGGGGAAATTCTATAACATTTAGTAAATTAATCAAAAAAGATGAACAGTTTTTCTGAAAGGTAATTTCTTATAAGACAGATGATCAAAGATTTGAATGCCAGAACGATTAATTCTACTGTTTACCCCTTCTAAATCCATTAGATTTCTGCTTGGGCTGTCAAATATCCCTCTTTTCGCTCTCAGAAGTCAACCAGAGGTGAATTTCCCATGGAGAAAAATCAATAAAGATTTGCTTTAAGTTACCCAAACCTCAAACACTCACATCAGTATTTTAAAAGCAAAGAGGTATTTGATCCACGAGTAACTTAACATAATGTGAACAACTCTGGACTCTTAAAAAAAGAAACATCTGAGCTGTGTCATTTCAGCCGTAGCATCTGACCCACTCTCAACTCCAGCCTGTCAGATCTAATCTCTTCAGTTTCATATCAGTGAACACTTAATAGAGACCATGGCGAGGGAATTTACTTCAAATGAAGCATTTTCCTGTTGTTGTTTTCTTCCAAGTAATTTTGCTCTCCTCTCAAAATAGCTATTTGCTTGATGGTCCTTGTAATCAGGGAGAGTTATTTTCCTCATGTTTGGGAGAAGTGTAGACGGGCCTCGGACACCTATCTTTGGTAGAAAAATCATTAATAAGGTATTTTGCACATTCTTCCAGAGATGTTAAAATTGAAGTAGCTGCTCAATAAGATATTTAATCAGAAACATTGTAAACAAAGAAAACAACCCATGTAAACAACTTCCTAAAACCGACTTTCATAAACTTGTTTTAAAATGGTGCTTGCTTTGTTTGCTTCATCTGCCATAATTTTCTTTTTTCTCATTTATTGATTTTCTCCACTTCTAATTCTCTTTACTAGTCTTGTACCCTTCTTAGTCCTGTTTTCACCCCTGTCTTCTTTAATTCATCTACATCTCTTGGTATGTTATCGAAACGCATTGAATTCACTGATTTAAAAAAAAGAGACATCTCATATTTACGAGATCCTGATCTCGTAATTATGAGATATATTTTCTCGTAATTATGAGAAAAGATCTCGTAATTATGAGATCATGACCTCGTAATTATGTCAGTTAATCTGCTATTACTATCTTCTCGGTTACAGACACTGGGAAACACTGATGTTTGTTAAAATATTAGGATGGTGTTAATATTAGTATGTCAAGACTGTGCAGGCATCTCAAGTCCCTGACCGTTGCAGCTCAAGCTGCAATACGTTAAAATCACCTACAGTAAAAGGTATTATTTTCTTATATGCTTGAGAAAAAAAACAGAACATATATTCAGGAAGCTCATGGCTTGTGATCAGACCGCCATTGTGGCTCTAGTGTTTACTGGAGTAGCAACACCTGCTGTCTGTAGCCACGACAGTTGGGAAAATGCTTCAGTAAAATCCAATCTTGTGAATTTATCAGAGATTGGTCTCGGTTCTGGACAGAACCATCTCTCAGTCAGGATCCGGACTGAGGTCTGCCATTTGGCGATGCCTGTGTTAGAACTTCTTAATGTTTTATGTGTGTGTTGCTTATGCAAGCCAGTCTGCAGCCAATTGTGTGGTGATGTGTGATACTAATACAGCAGAAAAAATTCAATGGTGTCACTCATTCGTTCATTCAATTGGCAGCCCCCACTACGTAAAACATCTTCCCATGTGCCTGGACGTATAGTTCTCTGAATCTCTACCTAATCCGATTGAATGCATTTCAGATGCATGAACTTGTATCTGTGAAGCATCCCATGTTGGTTTCACTGCTCCTGCAGAAAGATGCTATATATTATACTAATATAACAATCATCCTCATTTTTTACAAACATCAGTATTTCCCATTGTCTGAAACGGAGAAGATGGTTATAGCAGATAAACTCCAAAAGCGCCATCATTGCTACTGTGAGAGGATTTACAAACGTTTCTTTTTCTTTATCATTTCTCAAAGTTACGAGATCCTGGTCTCATGATTACGAGTTCTTTTCCTGTAATTACGAGATCTTTTCTTATGATTACAAGATATTTTCACATAATTATGAGATCCTGACGAGTTAAGGTTGTCTTTTTTTTTTATTCAGTGAATGCAATGCGCTTCCATAGTATGTGTTTCGAGCAATGTGATGCTGTCTTCCTGCATTTTTTACATCATTTGAGTCATAATATTTATCGTGTTCTGTTACTCCATGTTTCTTTTTATTCAAATGTAATCTGCGTCTACAACCATTTCATGCCTTGCTCTAGTTATGCATGTGTTCATATTTTTTTTATGTGTTTGAACTTCATGGACTTTTCCATTACACAAAAGTATCACTTGTCATTACCTGAGTTTAGGCCTTCATCAAATAACAATACTGTTGGACAGAAACCTCATGTTTCATGATATTCTTTTTTCACAAAGCAGTCCTTTTGGTCAGCCTTACCAGCTGTCAGTGTGTTTTTTACACTAATTTCTGAACCACTTTAAAGAGTTAAAAACAAAAAGAAAAAAAAACTATTGCCAACTATAATAATAGAGTGTGTTGCCAAACACAAATCTACAGCAGCTGTGCTTGGCCCAATGCAGTATGGCCAGATGAGTGTCCTTTAAAGCAGGACAAGGATTGTCAACAGCAGAAAGTGACTGTTGGAAATGAGGTTAGCATAGATGCTAACAGCTTCAGTAGCAGCTTTATCATATTCACTTTCCGACATGTTTTGATGAGAGTTGTTCTACTGTGAGCTTATGCTTTGTACTTTATTCTGAGGCAGTAGCGCCACGTTTTACATTATCTGATTGGCCCATAATAAATATGATTGACGGAATGATCCTCCAATCACCTGCTGATATACGTCTGAAAGGTTTGGCCATTCCAAAACACTGTCTATGGGCTTTTTCCCCCAAATGGCCCTGTGTATGAACAGTACATACCCATCCACACCCATTTGTTCTCACATTCACTCATTCACCCATTCATGGCACAGAGTTTCTTTGTAAAATATCTACCAGCATTAGCAAATGTATCTTCACCCTGTCATGTCTGTTTAAATGCCACAGACGCAGCAGTGAGGGCAACGGGGGGTTAAGTGTCTTTGCCCAAGGAAAAATCAACATTTGACAGCTGGAGCCGGACGCAAACCCACAACCTACCAACCAACTTCCAGATTGTGCCACAGAAAAAATAGAGCTTAATATGGAATTGGACAGGGCCCGTTAAGGACTCTTCCAGACATGTTTTTGTGACATAAACCCATGCACATAATCTGTACTGCTGGTGCCTTCATCTGGCTAAAATTTTACTCACAAGCTTTTTCAGTCACCTTACCTCTTATTTATGTTTTATTCCTTAAGTTCCCCTTTAGTACCTTTTATTTTTGCTACCCTTCCAATTATTGATCCATCCTTGAACAGCAATACACAACCCAACATGGAGGACCAAACACTTAAGTTTAACTAACCTCTGCAAAATGATAATATAATACAAAGTGTGGCTACTATTGCTAGAACTTATGGGGCATCCCATTCTATCTTGGAGACCTTGTTGTCCAAGCTGCAAGTTAGACACTTGTCACTGTAGTCAGTGGGAACACACGCTTTGGTCTGAACTTCCTGGGAAGCTACCACCTCCTAACTGAAACATTTCTAATTGAGATGTAATGTAATTTCCACCCCCACCTCCATTTCATTAGGTAAATAGAATGCACCAGTGGGATGGGCCCCCCTATGAAATAGGGCCCCAGAAATCTTTCCCTTAACCCCCTTCATGGGCAGCCCAGCAATTAACTGGTTATTAGATTTACTTTACTTTTTCTTTTCAGTTTGTTTAATTACATAGTTTTGGTGCTAACTCATCAGATTGAACCACATTGTATATTTACATGCTTTTGTTTACAATTTCAGAAGTTGGATTTGAAGAATTTCACTTGCAGGCAGCATGTGGCAGCTGGGGTACCAGTTTCCCACACTTAATCTGATTCAGGTAGCATTTTTTCGCCTTTAGATTCCAACTGAACCCCTCTTGTTAAATGAGCAGGACTAGCATTTGATATTTCATATATCATAACCAGCCTTCACAGTGAATATTTTTTTTATCTCCATCCTTCAAAATGCATCTCCTGTGGGTTCTTCTGTGGATTTGCTGCATATCCCGTGGTGACATAACGAGGTGGTACCTCTCACTACTTCCTCTTTAATGGCAGAAACAGCAGACAGCCTAAGTGACAGAAGCCATTTGTAGATGTCTGTGGGGAGTTTTACAGTCTGCATGGTAGGCCATTAGCTGAGCCAGTCTCTTCATCTAGCCCTTATTCTAATTTATTTTCAGGAACTGTTCTGATCAATTAACATCACAGTTTACGTATGTGCCAGTGTTTGCCAAAGGCCAATTTTCATCAGCTGTGCTTCAACCTGAAGTTGTATTAATAATAAAAACACACATTAAAGAGGACATTTCATGCTTGTTTCTCCTTTTCACTATGCCAGACTAGGATGCCTGTAAAGCATTTCTGCCCTCAGTACAAGTCATTTAGTTCCTTCATTGCCCCACAATAGCGTTCTCAATATCCTCATTTTAGGCCATTATCAAGCGCTTGTTGAAACGCTTCGTCTCAAGGATGACCTAAAGTCACCTCGTAATGTCACAGCCCTTTGTGCTCTGATTGGTCAGTTCTATCGGGGGTAGAGCCAGCCTGTCCTTCTTCTTCGACTGTATTTTCTGGCAGGCTCAAAGCAGCGACCGTGTATTGAGTCCCCCTACAGGCCAGAGCTGGTAATGAGGGAGAGTGAGCTAGGGAGCTTTATACCCCTGCTGCTGGATATGTTCCTCGGTGAGGGTTTGGGGCTGACGGACATCACAGAGGAGGAAGTGTTTTATCAGATTACTCCAATAAAAAGAAAGGCACCTCGTGTTGTCATGACGTTTGACATCTCGCAATGACCTATTTTCAGAGGCATCAAATCTTGTTCTAGAATATCAGAAAAAATACAATATCTAATTTTTTGAAAATTAAGGGAGTGTAAGGTCTTGTTTTCAAATTTATTATATTATATGTAAGTATTGAATCATGCATCAGCATGATATGTCCTCTTTAACACACAAGAAATCGACTGATGGAATAAAACATGGCAAGCAACATTGTAATAAGTAGTCCTATTCAAGAAATACACAAACACAGTGACTGTAAGCAGCTAGTAAAGAACAACCAGAGTGGAAGTTGTCTGATAACACTTAGACAAAATCAAGCACATAAAAGCAATTTATAACTCATATATTTTAACTAGATTATTCAGAACATTGGACATTGCATTTTTTTGTCACAAAAATGACCAGTGCTCATTATATAAATCTGTTAGTTTTACATTTTTGTACATTGCCTTAAATATTTTTGCCATTTTTTAAGGACCGTTCTCTCAGTTGATGGCAATAGTGAGCTCTGTCAGTA
This sequence comes from Scarus forsteni, assembly GCA_036419115.1. Classification (NCBI taxonomy): domain Eukaryota; kingdom Metazoa; phylum Chordata; class Actinopteri; order Labriformes; family Labridae; genus Scarus; species Scarus forsteni. The sequence goes on from JAZDUH010000190.1 coordinate 3,208,171, forward strand.
ATTGTAAGGTTGCAGGTTCAAGTCCAGCTCCTGCTGCCACAAGTGATGTGTCCTTGGACAAGATACTTGACCCCAAGTTGCTCCCCATGCTTCATCAGTGGTGTGAAAATGTGTATGAAAAGGTTGTAACTGTGGAAGCTAAAACTGAGAGACAACCTGCTTAGAAACACTTAATGGTCATAAGTGATTGTAAGAGTGAATGGGCTGATGTGTCCTATGGTGTATAAAGCTGTTAAGCTGCTTTCTGTAGTCAAAGAGGCTTGAAAAGTGCATAGCATGCATAAATAATCATCAAGTACCATCACTAAATGCTCAGGCTGCAGTGTTTTAGCTCTGTATCAAACATCAGAACCAGACTACTCTTTGGATGCTGGAAAGACCTAACCAGTGCGAAGCAGCTGGACCCACCTAATTCATTGTCCGTAATCAGGCAAATCCATCCTGCCAAGCTCCAGTCTCTAAAGACTGTGAGCTGCCCACAGTGAAACAGCCAAATCAGCATCCCTTAGGGCAGGAAGAGGTGTGAGATTAGAGAAAGACACCAGCAGAGAGTGGCTGCTGTACAGAGTTTAGATGTAAACAGCTTCTGTAGCAGTTTTATCAGATCTGGACCACATTTCTTTATTGAGGGAATAACAAGTTACTACAAACTTCTCTATTGTAAGAATATTTTTGCTCCATTTTCAACACATTTTGTTGTGCTGAGTTTGTCTCATGAAGTGGCTCACATTCTGTGTGATTCTGACAACATTATCTGATTGGCCTGGAATAAATGTGATCCGTAGAACGATCGTCCAATCACCTGCTGGATATGTTTCTGAAAGGTTCTGCCCTCCCTGAACACTTTCTGTGAGCTGTTGCTAAAATGGACGCGTGAAATATGTTGAATGATCCATCTGGTGTTTAGGAGAGACTCGGTGGTGATCCTATTTTAGTAAATGTTATAGAGGACTCTGATATACAAAACCCAAAACCAGTGAGGTTGGCACGTTGTGTAAATCATAAATAAAAACAGAATACAATGATTTGCAGATCCTTTTCAACTTATATTCAATTGAATACTTAATGTTCAAACAGAGAAACTTTATTTTCTTTAGCAAATAATCATCAACTTAGAATTTAATGGCAGCAACACATTGCAAAAAAGTTGGCACAGGGGCATTTTTACCACTGTGTTACATCGCCTTTCCTTTTAACAACACTCAGTAAACGTTTGGGAACTGAGGAGACCAATTTTTGAAGCTTTTCGAGTGGAATTACAGTATGTCCCATTTTTGCTTGATGTACAGCTTAAGTTGTTCAACAGTCCGGGGTCTCCGTTGTTGTATTTTACGCTTCATAATGTGCCACACATATTCAATGGGGGACAGGTCTGGACTACAGGCAGGCCAGTCTAGTACCCGCACTCTTTTACTACGAAGCCACGCTGTTGTAACACGTGCAGAATGTGGCTTGGCATTGTCTTGCTGAAATAAGCAGGGGCGTCCATGAAAAAGACGTTGCTTGGATGGCAACATATGTTGCTCCAAAACCTGTATGTACCTTTCAGCATTAATGGTGCCTTCACAGATGTGTAAGTTACCCATGCCTTGGGCACTAATACACCCCCATACCATCACAGATGCTGGCTTTTGAACTTTGCGCCTATAACAGTCCGGATGGTTCTTTTCCTCTTTGGTCCGGAGGACACGACGACCACAGTTTCCAAAAACAATTTTAAATGTGGACTGGTCAGACCACAGAGCACTTTCCCACTTTGCATCAGTCCATCTTAGATGAGCTCGGGCCCAGCGAAGCCGGCGGCGTTTCTGGGTGTTGTTGATAAATGGCTTTGGCTTTGCATAGTAGAGTTTTAACTTGCACTTACAGATTTAGCGATGAACTGTAGTTACTGACAGTGGTTTTCTGAAGTGTTCCTGAGCCCATGTGGTGATATCCCTTACACAGTGATGCCGGTTTTTGATGCAGTACCGCCTGAGGGATCGAAGGTCACACGCGGTCAATGTTGGTTTTCGGCCTTGCCGCTTACGTGCAGTAATTTCTCCAGATTCTCTGAACCTTTTGATGATATTACGGACAGTAGATGATGAAATCCCTATATTCCTTGCAATAGCTCGTTGAGAAATGTTGTTCTTGTTCGACAAGTTGCTCATGCATTTGATCACAAAGTGGTGACCCTCGCCCCATCCTTGTTTGTGAATGACCGAGCATTTCAGGGAAGCTGCTTTTATACCCAATCTTTTATACCCCATGAGTTCCTAAGTAGCCTGTTCACCTATGGGATGTTCCAAATAAGAGTTTGATGAGCAGTCCTCAACTTTCTCAGTCTTTTTTTGCCTATTGTACCAGCTTTTTTGAAACATGTTGCAGGCATCAAATTCCAAATGAGCTAATATTTGGAAAAAATAACAAAGTTTACCAGTTCAAACGTTAAGTATCTTGTCTTTGCTGTGTATTCAGTTGAATAAAGGTTGAAAGGGATTTGCAAATCATTGTATTCAGTTTTTTCTGTTATTTACGATTTACACAATGTGCCAACTTCACTGGTCTTGGGTTTTGTACAATAGAAACAGCCCTTCCAAATTTCCAGATGCACATTTGAGTTTGTGTAACTCTCCTTACAATCAAATAAACTTCTCATGTAACAGCCATTGTTTTTAACCATCCTGTCAAGTCTCCCTTTTCCAGTTTTTTCAGTCACACAGGATGACGTTATCACCCCCCAGTGAATTACCCGGATTATTTATTGCTGTGTTCACATTTCACTTTATATAGAAAATTACTGGGAAATTAGTTTACCCGGGTAAAGTCTGGATGACATCAGAGGTTTTTAGCAAGTGTGAATGGAGTTTAATTAGTAAGAAAAATGTTAATGAGTCGTAAGTATTTAGTTACAGTTTTTGAGCAACTTGCCCAACACAGTGAAGTTGTTACTTATATGTTTCAGTCGTGACAGCTATGGTAACCAAGCTCGTTTAGAGTTGTCATGGAAACATGCAATTATGTCAACGACTGCTGCACAAGCACATTATAAAATTACTTAATATTTCTGTCCTGTTTGTGTCACCTTTATGCTTGTGATACCTACTTCTGGTCGACTACTGTTATTCTGTGGCTGTTGTTTGCTCTGTTGTCAAAAATACCCTTTCACATGGTGCAGTTCTTATTGAATAGAGACCTTAATTTGAAACAAAAGGAAACAGTAAAGACAGGCGGAAGTGACAGTGGATCACTCTCCACCTTGTTACAATCTTTTGTCTCTTCCTATCATATCTTGTTGTATTTTGTTTAGATTGAAAGCTCCCTCAGTGAAATTTTATGTACGATGCATTTAAGAAGATCCTATAAAGTCCTGGATTTGTTTTTTTTTTTAGTATTTCCAGAACCCGGAGAAGAAAAAAAAAAACAGTCCATCACAAACTTCAGAAAATGTCAATAGAGCATATGTGGAAACATTCCTGGTCTAGTTGTATCAGTGCTTCATAGTTTGTTCCCACTCATGTCCTGCCTGATTGAAGTGAAACCCTGCAGACAGACTTGTAAGTTATCTTTTATGAATGAAATAAAAATGGCATTGACTTTGACATTGGCAGATGTTTGGAAACATCTGAGCAGAAGGGCAGAGACAATTAGATTAGCTGTGGGATGATGTGTAGTTTCAGTTGTCTTCTCAGAGAGGTGTTTGTCTTTTTGTGTGCTGTTAGCAGAATCATTTCCCCCTTAAGTCTTGTAAACTGGCATTAAAAGTGGAGCATGTTTTGTACTTTTTAGGGTTGGGCAATATGTTGTGTTCATCTATCCATTCTTGATCAGTACCACCTGACCCTTTGGGTCTAGCAAGGGGCTGGGGCTTGTCCCCAAAGTTTGTCTTGACTGGTAGCAGTAGTTTTTAGGCATGCTGCTCCTGCAGACTGGTATCTGCTGCAGAAAAATATGGTCTGAAAGAGCTGGTTTAATAAATCTTTTTAAAGGCAGATTAAAGGCATTAGAGAGGGATGGTTCAGGTTGTAGATGCTTTGACTCTCGACTTTCTGCTCCGTGACCCTGAGCTGATTGCTTCATATGTACAGTAAGTGTTTGTACTTGTTTTATTTCTGCATCATGTGTCTGTTGTGGGTCTTGGCCAGGACACTTTTTTAAATGAGATTCTCAATGAGGCTTATGGCAATAAACAGTGAGGAAAGTTCTGACAACCTGAAGAGATTTTGTTCATGTTTTTACGCAGTTTACAGGGAAAGAGTTGGTTGTAAATTACTTGTAATTAAGAAAAATAAAACCCATATTGAATGAGTCCTGCTGCCTAGGCCTATGTATTCATTATATCATTTTAGTAACATTTCTTTTTTCTATTTCAAACACACTTCCACAAACCTGAGGACTGTCAGCTTCACTGCAAAGGTCAGATTTTGTTTTTTTTTTTAACAAGAAGACAGCTGAGTCTGCAGAGATGTGGAAAACACTGTATTTTGGACATTGAGCTTTTTGCTGCAGAACTTGGGGAAAAAGACGAAGAAACGTGAGAAGAAGAAACATTTCTAGCCTTCTCCGTGCCAAGGAAAATGCCCCCCCCCCCCCCATTTCACAGTCATGACATGTTATGGATTCACAAATTGTGGCTGCCCAGATACCCAAAGGATTCATGTCAGACTACTAGGAGATATCCAGTGTGATGATAGTTTAGTATTGTGTGGTGGTAAGCCACAGGAAGCAAACATGCACAGTCACAATGGCTTTGTGACAGCCTCTGAGAGCTGAGGATTGAGAATAAATTTTTAATTGTTATCCATTGTTTTTCCCCTCCTGGGCAAAGGCGGAAACACAGTCTTGTCCATTAAGTTTGTCTTCTTATATTATCTTTATTTGTCTGCAAATTAATCCAATAAATCCATTTATTTCATATTAGATGCAATAAGGTCAGGCTCATGCTCTGGTGTTTGTAGTTGAATTCTGCCTGCCCATTGGAACTGTTTTATTGCATCTCCTGTGTTTTATTTTTGTTAATGATTCAGGACACTTTCCATTTCCTGTAGAAAAGGTCGTTCTGTTTACACATGCAGAGGATGTTTTATAGCCAAGAGCAAGGACCCCTTGCTGCAGGGAATTTTAAACTCTATTTGTTTTATAAAGATTGGATCTAAGTGTAAGATTTTGTTTGTTAGATAGCAGGTAGTTAATCAGAATAAGTGCAGGTTGCCTGATGAAAGAGGAGATTTATTAACAGAAGCCTTTAAAACGAGCACTAAATGTACTCAGCATTCAGAGTGTTAGCAACAGCTTTGGCTGTGAGAGGAATTCTGTTTCAGCATACGGTGGGACATATGGCAGTACTGATGCGTGGATGGTTCTGAACAGGTGGAAAGGACATAAAGGGATGATTTCAGATGGCTTCTCTGAGTGGCAAACTCAAGAAAAAGATGATTTGTCATTTTAGAAAATGAATGGAGTTGAGCTTGAGTGAGACTCCTGCCAAAACTTTAGTGTGCTACATATCACTAAAATGCAGTAAATTCAGTATTTCAAGGTCTGGGAGATATGGACTAAAGTATTTTGTTGTTGATGACTGTGGCACAGTACATAAAATGTAATGACCCATATTTGTTGCCGATATGTCCCGAAAATCTTTGACTACTGAATTGGGTCATAATGATGCTTTAGTTGTGTAGTCTAACAACATAAGGGAAGATCATGTTGCAAAGTAACCTGTGGCTTTTGACCTCCGAAATCTAGTCCATTCGTTCATGTTTCATTAGTGTAAAGGGAAATGGATGGATGGATGGACAGACCAATGGACAGAACAGATACAGCCAGCACTATGCCATAGTTTATGTGCTGCAGCATCAAGGTGGTGAAAGTAATCCTGTCCCCCAGCATGCAATACTGTGAAAGAACTCATTTTCATCCTCTGTTACTAATGTTAACAAGCTATCACATCCGTCGAAAAAATCCCATACTGTTGATATCAAGATTAATAATTAAATTATTAATGTCAATAAAATAGGAAAGATCTTGTTTTCCACCACTTTGACTCTCCTGTTAACAGGTGAAGTGTTTTGGTTACCTTTTATAGAGCATGTCACCTCTCTCCAGCTAGATGATGACCCTGTTGACTGAGCAACCCCATTTGCTTAAGTTGACCAAATTTACACATGTTGAATCATACTCTTTCATACCAATAGCATATGGGACGCATAGCATGTTGATAATGGTTATTTACAAAAAAAAAAAAAACTCTCTTCCCCCCCCTTTTTTTTGTTTTTGTTTTTGTTTCGCTCTGTTTGTTTGTTCTGTTGTTTTTCCTTTTTTGTTGTTTTGAGTATGGTTGCATGGCAGTGTTCACTTATAATTCTTACTGACTTGCCATTTTATATGTGGAGTGTGTTGGGCTGCAGTGTGTTGTCAGATTGGGCATTGTGCAGTTAATTTCTGTGTCATGTGACCATTACCCCTTGTTTTGTCTTTTTCTCTTTTGTATATGTTGAAAATGTACTTTAAAAATGTATAAATAAATCATAAACAAACAAAAAAAAACCCCAAAAAACAGGTGAAGTGTTTATAAATTGGCATTTTAACAATATCTACCCTGACATCACTTTACAAGCGTCAAGAGCCGGTGAAGACTAAAAAAGATTGTGAACAGGGCATCATATAAAACAGTGACCAGGTGAGGGTTTTTTCATTCATATTTGTAACTCTTGTTTTAATACACTACAGGTCAGTTGCTAAAATATTTTACTTTCTATATTCATAGAGCACTTTGACTCGGTTTAGGTGCGAAAAATGGTCAATGTGAGGAGAAGTTTTCATATAGATCTTCTTTTTTTATCAGTTTATTTTTATTTTTAGGGTTGAAAACAAAAATGAACATCGAGAGACAGCTAAATTGCATTTATTATGAAACAGAAACATTAGAGATTATAAATCAATATCTGATTCATGAGAACAGGCACACAAATGATTGGATCATAGATTCTGCTATTTGCTAAGCTCATCTTTTAGTGGATGTCTTGGAGCCATGGTGTACTGTTACTCCGATCTGAGCTCTGTAGATTTTCTTTTTTTAAATATGATTTTTGATATTAATTGTATTAAAACAAAGCATTGTCCTGAGTGGTCTGATTTATCCCATGGTGCTAACGGGACAGGAGGTTTAGTGGGCGTCAAAGAATCAAACTGTGGCCCTGTCCACATGGAGGCAAAACGTTTTCATTTTAAAAACATTTAAACCCCTTTAATGCTGTGGCATATACCAGGCCTATAAGTGGCACTGTAATACCGCCACAGACATGCACAAAAACCAGAGAAGAAGACATAGAGCATTGGCAACCAAAATCTGGCACATACTGTTCTCCATCTGTGGAGCGGAAGATGTTGCTACAAAAGCCAAAACAAGCTCAGTAGCTTCTGCAGCATGAACCCAACACTGTATCCCTCCATTGTTTTGACTGTTAACACGGTCTGAGCATACTGTTTAAGCGAGGTGAGCTATGACATCACTGTGGCTGACAATATCTGTATTAGTTGTACACGTGGAAATGCAAGGCCGGTGCTTTAAAATACATCTCTGGGGCCTATTTTCAAAAAATGTTTGTTTTAAGGTTCCAAAAAAGCACAATCATCGTGAACAAAAGGCCTAGAGAATGAAAGACATGTGTGGAAACATCTGAATTTGTCCCCCTGTGGACAGCCCTGATTCTATAAAAGAAAGCCTGATGCTTGAGATTTTTTTTGTCAAAAATCGATTTTTTCCCAAATTTCAATGCTTCATTGTGTTAACTCCTCAGGCGCCAAAGTCACAAAATTGTGACAAGCAACATTGCTGGATAAAACGGGCCATAGCTGTTAAAATAGTGCTGAATAGTGTTACTACTTTTCACCAGCAGATAGTGGACAGGTGGTACTTTAATAAGAGCAGCATCTGTGGGTGTGTTTCTATTCAAAGCTTCGGCGTATATTTATTTTGAAACACACACACCAGCCCGAGGGTCGCGAGTGTGGCTATAGTGGCTGTAGAGCGGAGCAGAGAGAGAGAGAGAAATGCACAGAGAGATAGAATGAGTAAGAGTACTCACGATGCTGAGAGTACTTTCTCAAGTACTGGCTGACTCTGAATCCGAGGAATATTTACTCTCTGAGGATGACGGTCGGTTGTCTAGTGAGGACGAAACTGTCTGTGCGTGTACGCGCAGCTGGAGCGACTCTGTGCGCCATTACAGTCCCAAGCAGCGCATACCGAAGCTGATGCTTTGCTTCTCCGTGGCCGGGGTTGAAGTAATCGACGAGTGCAGAGGAGGGGATGTGGTCTGGGATTCAGGGAAGCTCAAAACACTGCGAAAAAGTGACGGTATTAGCGGGAATGAGAAAGACCGCAGAACTCTGGGCAGACAAGGGAGAAGCTGGGTTGAATAGCACAGTCAAGGCAGCAGAGGCGTTCATGCTCAGCCTCTAAATTACAGTGATGATGATGATGGGTTTACTTAGGGATGAGGAAGAGTACCATTTGTGGATCAGAGATTTTGACGAGCCTTTGATTTAACAGTCCCTGAGATTATTATGACGTGTGCTGCTGACCTATTGGCCAGGTCACTCTTGTAAATGAGATCCTGATCTCAATGGGTTTTCTATCTGGTAAATAAAGGTTAAATTAAATTTAAAAAAATAAAAAGCTTTCATGTCACTTTATTTGTATATATTTTTCAATATGGCTGCGATCTGATGACATCATAATATGCAAATTAGATGAGTGAATTTACTTCCATTCCATATTTCAGATCATTCTGAAGATTTTTCTCAGTGACAGTTTGCCATGGTCTCTTAACACTTTGAAACTATAGCCTTTTCAAATTTTGAAAGCAAAATGGAATATTTCTTGAAAAAGCTCTAGGGCCTAATAAGCCACTTTTAAATGCAATCCAGACTTTAAAGGAAAGAGCATAAACAGCTGATTCAAATATTTTGCAGAATAAATCCTAAAAACGGACTCACATGTGATGTGTATTTTTCCTGATATAGTCTGTAGGCATCATCGTTGTTCATCTTTTTTGCTGGTGTTAAAAAAAAAAAGCTAACTAAAGATTGCAAAAATCACCAGTATCATAGAATCGCATTTTAAATTGAATCAGCACCTAAAAAATAATAAAAAAATCTAATTGGGAGAAAAGTGAATGGTCCCAGCCCTACTAAATTGTCAGAATGAAGTCAATGCAAAGTCAAGGTATTAATGGTACTTGAAATCTATTGTAACTAAAGCCTGGAACAGTCATTGTTTTTCCTGCCAATCCTTCCATCATTGCACTCACCAGATGAAGTTCAAAGAAATGTAGAACTATATTCTATTCCGACATAACAGATATTGATATAAGGGGTATTGTTTTATCAAATATCTCTGTGAATTAGTATTGATATATCCTGTAAACATGAGATGTCATCCAGCCATTTCCTCCAGAATATCCCAGTGGGGACAACAGCCATACCCTTTATCCTAAATTCTTGTAAAACAAATCTGCACAGTGAAGTTGTAGTCCCAAAAATACCCTGTTTAAATAAATATCATCTTTCTCTGAGGTCTAGTCCCTTTAATAATCCTCATCTTAATTGACTCTCACTTCTCTCTTATTAAACAAACATGTAGCCAACAGTTGGAGATGGTTTTCTCCTGAGCATCTCTCACAGGGCTATTGGGATAAATTTTGAAATGAATTAATACACTGACAATCCCTGGCAGGCCTGTAGTGTAATGAGGGAAAAAAATCTTTTTTTGGTCTGCTTTGAATTTTTATTGTTTTTCGGGGTTTTTTTCTGTGCAGAGAAGGTCAGCCAGCCTCTGGGCTACAGTGAGCAGGAGGGATATATTGTTTTGGTTTGGCTCAGCACAGCATGTTGTGAGGGCTAAATGTCACTGCAGCAGCTGGGCTGAAGCTGGCGCCCTGCTGCCTCCCTGGGGGGTTGATTGAGATTCAGTCCAAGCAAAGGAGAATAAATACTCTAAAGATTATAGTTCTCCAACAGAAAATGTCAGTCCATCTGAGAAGAGTGATCTTGAAAGTACAAAGAGAATATGAATGAACAACATGTGGCTGAAGATAACTTTACTTATACTTAGACAAAGTCAGCTCAGCAGCCTGCTGCCCCTGCACTACAAACTTTTCTGTAAGTGCTTCTTTTTCAAAGAAGTTTGACAGTGTGGAATACAAAACTCTCCTCCCCTGAATTTAAATTATTGTTCTTATGTTACTTTTTGTTGGAACTGAACAGGCAGTGTGATGCCTAGGATGTTATACAGACAAGTCAAGGGCAAGGAGCAGCCATCAGGGCTGAAACATGAAGCCAGTACAGAAGTGCCAAAACCTGCAGTTCTTCAACTTGGTGCTGGTTGAAGGAAACAAAGACAGTTTTTACAGCTGAAATAAACATCATTACAGTGTGGTTCCCAAATGGCTAGAGTCATAATTAAATATATCAATGATAGGCGGAAGTGTCACTGTTCATACACTTTATGGATATGTAGACAATGCAGGCAGGCGTTGTGTTTCTGTATGATGGCCATGACGTTGGCAACATTGTAGCTGATGAAATATACTGTAAATTGAGTCAGTCGCTTCTGAATAAATTGATTTGCTACTTTTATTTAGTGAAGCAATGACATGATCCTAATTTAATAAAGCTGATTCTCTATTTTACCTCATAAGGACAAGACTGTTTTAATTAAATTAATACATTTAATTAAAATGGGACATTTTACAGCACCATGGGGTAATCATCAACATCTGTAAACCCAATGTATATGTACAAAAAAGAATACCCACAATTATTCACATTTGTGCTTTTCTCTTCAGTAATGTTATCTGAGATTCCTCTCAGTCTTTGTTTTCAGTCCTGTTTTGCTTTTCAAGTGTAACTTTACTTTGTTTGTTGGTATGATCATTCAAATCTGATCAACTGATCTGGATGGAAATTTCTGGAAATACTGGTCATGGCACAACAAAATATTGAAAAGATTTTGGTGCTGATCTGAATCTGGTTGTTGACCTACAAATTTTTAAAAGATTTTATTTCCTCCATTTTTTGGTGATAACTTGCTCAACAGTGTTGGAAATGTCTTGGTGGAGGTTTGTGCTCTTGGAGCACTTCTTGTCTACAAATAAGTTAATATGGTTGAAAAGTTTATTTACAGGAAAACATTCATGATTTGGAGACTCTGGCATCTGACTGTCGATGTTTTGATTGATGATTTTGTTTTTTTTTCAGACCAGCTTTTCAGTTAACTATTGTTTGTTTTTTTTTTGTTTTCATTGTATTTTTAAATGTTACACTTGTATGTGTATAGCTGTTGTTATTGTAAGTAACTTTGTTAATTTTGCCACTGCCTATGGCCAGGACACTCTTGAGAAGGGATTATTAAGTTCAGTTTCCTTTCCTACTTATAAAGATTACAAATGTTACAATTACAAACTCTATACTGTGCAATCCAGTAATGTTAAAACTTTTCAGGTAGTATTATATTTCAGAACTCAGATTGTAGATTGCATTTTTGCAAATTTGGATCCAGAGTAAGAGGGCAAACTTCTCATTTAAGTCCCAGGGCAAATAATTTAGGAACCCTTGCTCCAAATTTAAGAGCGATGTTGCTACTGGCACATCAGCCTTATTTATAACCAGGATAAAAAAATGAGCTTACAGTCCAGGCGGGATATAAAATAAAACTTGACAGGATTTTATGATTTTATGGTAGACAGAAACAATGCGAAATACTGTAATCCATTTTAATCAATTGTCATGAAACCAAAATAATATCTGCGCCTAACTGTGCCCTCAGAATCAGTGATCAATCCATCCCCTGTCTTCTGTATGCAGAGAGGTATGGGCTTCATACACTGGTGTTGTTTTTTAGAAAGTGTCTGTGTCAACTGAACACTTTCAGCTGGATTTCTCTTTGATTAGTTCTTCTATTATAATGTCAAAGTACTCTTTAGATATGTATGTGTATCATCGATCCTCACAGAGCTATACAAAAGAAGGCCACAAATTAAAAGCAGTGTTTGAAACTGTGAGCTAAGCAGTCCATCACAGTGTCGCTCTGAATGCGTCTGACTGATGAAGTATCTGACCTGGCTTTTATTGATCGATGTGTTTGTGTGGCTGAATGTAAAGAAGGGAGGACAAGAGAGGAGGGATGGTGTCGAACACACCTCAGGGCACAAGAATTTTCATTTTACCATGAAAAACTGCATCACTGTAAGAACATGCAGCTCACTTTCATTAGGTCTATTGAGGATTTACCTCCTGACATGCTGTACAGAACATGGGGAACATCAAGGTCAGCCCATTTAGTCCTGCAGAGTTGACATGCTCACCTTTCTTCTACCAGTGACAGATCTCTGCAGGAGGACATCCGTAGTGATTATTAGGTGTCAGCATATGCCATCAGCCACCACCCTGCAGCACTCTAGCATAGTCAGAGGCCAGTGACAATGACAGGCTTTTATATGACAGGAGAATGAAGCCATTGACAGCCCACATTGAAGACAACAGTCTCTATACTCCAGGGGCATGGGCATTGCTGCTTTGCCTCCAGTTCTCCATGATTTCTTTATAAACTCAGGCCTATTCTGCCCCCTTTCTTGTATTTAAAGTTACAGTACTGCCAAAGTTGCCCTGACTGTGTGCAAAGCTATTCTGTCTATTGTAGCAAACATGGTGCTTGCATGCAACAATAGCCTTCAGGAAGCCCCTGATGTTCGTGCAGGGACATTCAGAAAATAGCATAAGTTAGAACCAAAGAGCTCAAAATAAATAAACATGTATTTATTCATTTTTTCTTTTGCAGATAAATCATAGTGCTGCCACTATACACTCTAGCTTTGAATATCCATTCAAGCATGGAGGTAATTTTACGTATTCAAATACTATAAACAGAAATATACTGTGTAATAACTCAATAGGGTGTCTCAGTCCAACAGAGGGTGCTCCCTGCACAAGCCGTCCTTCAATTGCTCTCTTGACCTCCACAGTGAGGAAGGAGCCTTTTGAAACCACCTTTAGAAAATGGAGAACAGATAAAGCCACTCCATGGAAGCACAAAGGCTAGGCTGTGAGTCAATAATGTGCAAAACAGCTGGCCTACTCCTCATCCATGACCAATCCACCAACCAAAGTCCAGTTGCACTTGTGCTCAAACAATGCGACAATGACCTATTTGGCAGGCACCCTGCCAGTTGCACAGATACAACCACCACAAGCAACAGGATGACATGGAGAACAACAGACATGTGTCAGCATGTTCTTGTTCTCATTTTTTGTTTTATGTTTGCAGCAGTGTTACAGCGCCACTTACAGGCCTGGCATATATATACTACAGCATTTTCAGTGTTTTTGTGTGAACAGACACATTTCACATGTCTTTGCAGAGAACATTTTAAATATGAAAATGTATTTGTCTCTGTGTAGACAGAGCCCTACAGTGTAAACTGTTTGATAATCAACTATGTTTGAACTAATGCAGAGCTCATGCAACTTTGAAATCACCCTTGGTATGTCAAAGTTATGCCACATGCAGCATTTCTTCATGTCTCCTTACATGATCTTCATCAACTGATGCCAGAATAGGCTAATTATAGCTAATGCTTAAAAAAAAATTTTTTTTACACCATTGTTTGATGTCTGTTTTTCTCCCAGCAGCCACACCTACCCCGAATGAGACACCTCCCAAATTAATCCCCTCTGCATTATCATAACTCTCACAGATGAATTATTCACAGCATGTCTGTCTAGTGGGGATTGGTGCTCATAAATATCTTGTTCCTGCATCACGGCCCTGTGTCTATCCTGTGGTCACTTATTATGTCTGACAGAGTGAAATACTCACAGCAGAGTAAATGAAATGTCAATAGGACAAGGTACAAAGCTGCATAATGAATTCTCTGGCTAATCCTACTTAATGCATGTGAAGCACATACTATTGATTTAACCTCTGTCAACTGCGGTGGAGGGGCTTATTGATCCATTTGAAAATAGGTACTTGGTCATGATCATGAGGATCTGACATGTTTTGCAATTTGGCTTGGTTTAACTTGTTTGAGCCTTTTCAAAGTTTAATTTCTTGGGTGTTACACTGTAGATGTTGATGTTTGGAAAAGGAGTTGCCACACTCCTGCAACAGCCTCCAGCAAAATTAAATGAAGGGAGATCCATGGTTTAGAAAATCAACATATCATTAGGACTCAAATGTCTCCTGGAAGTATCATATCATGCTGGCTGAAACACTCAAAATGTCATTTTTTGGCATTAGCTGTAGAAGAATCGAGGCACCAAAAGACGACACACACCTTTGGCGTTTATTTAACATGAAATGACATCATAAATTCTAAATGTTATCATTGATAAAACCACAAGAAGGCCTACAGACGCAGACTTTCAAAAACCCTTGACAAAATTAAAGGTATTTAGCCTTGATTCAAGTTGATGTGTTGCTATGCTAAGCACTTACTTCATTTCAAAGTGAAGAAAATGAATACCTGACTTTAGCATTCTACTTGTCTGACAATAGTTGGCAAATAGTTTTGAATTAATTCCCATTGTTTTGAACAAGAACATACAAAAAACAACAGTTTTAATGTCTTTACAAGTCCAATCAGGGGTGGCCTATCAGTTCCCAGTAACTCTTGTCATCTTCGTCTACTACTGGATCGGTTCTTGTTCTAGTTCTTGTTCCGGGCAGGCTGTGGGCCATCTAAAAGTAGATTGTGGGCCACAAACCTGCTTTAGACCTTTTTAACTCTTGTTTTTCAAGTTATTTGTTGTCGTGCATGCTAGCAGCTTCTAGCACACAAGAGCATTATGTCCTTGTTTTTCAAAGAAAGTTAAATAACTGGAACTGGTTCGCAATGCATTGAACCCCAAAAAATACAAGAATCCAGAGAGTACAAGAACCCAGACAGTGCATAAACCATGAAAACACAAGAACTCTAAAAAATTCAAGATCCCAGATAATACAAGAACCCTGACAATAAGTAAGTCCTGACAACACTAGAACCCAGACAATAAAATAAGTCAGACAACATAAGAACCCTTACAATACAAGACCCCTGAAAATATAAAACCTTGATAGTTCAAGAGCCCAGAGAATACATGACCGGAAACAATACTTGTAATTAAGATAATACAAGAAGCCAGGCAATACAATAATTCTGACAGTACAAGACTCCAGAGAATACAGGAAACCAGAGGTTACAAGTACAGAGACAATACAATAATTACTATAATAATAATGGTAGCAAAAATGAAATGGAACAAATTACATGATTCTGAGATAAAACAATAAAAAACTAAGAGGTAATGTATGTTTTTATATTTTTAATGTATTAAAAATATAAAAATATATATTAAAAATATGAATTCAATCAGAGCTGAATTGGAAGTAAGTAATGACATGACAAAATTGATATAGAAAAAGTCATTCATAAAGGACGGACCTAAAATCAGTTGGAGTTAAAATTGTAAGATCAGTCTTGACAGAAAAAAGGCTAAAAGACTGTAAAGCAGAAATAAAATCAGTGTCTTGTTTCTGAAGGGGGGGGAGCTAATGAAATAAAAGACATGATCAGGTTATGCTTCTTTTATAAAATTTTACAAACCAGGTGCCCCACAATCCTTGATTCTCTTTAATAGAAGGGTTAAAGCATCTTTAAATCTCAAGTACTTAAAGACTGCCTGTAAGAAATGGGCTCAGCTAGCTTCTAATTAATCCCTAGAGCCGTTTCTTGGGAATGAAAGTGCAATTGACGAGTTATCTCATCACCCTGCTGTAGATTTATAAGCAAGCAAATTTGTCATAGTCTACATCAAACTACTATGGATTATACAAACTTTCTGGATCCCATAGATTCCATTTGGCCACCATGCTATACAAATATCATCATGTTAACATTAGTCACCTTCTCGACCAGCACAGCATCACAAGGGAGGAACAATGGAGGTGGTAACTGAGTAAAAATGTCTTGGTCTTATTATAGACCATAATTTTCCTGGGATCAGTGTGGGGATGCTATTTCTAAGAAGGATCAGCAGTGCATGTAATTCCTTAAGAAGCTGCATTTTTCTTTTTCCTTGACACACAAACTAATTCCTTCCTCAGGCAGTCACACAACTCAACAAGGCATGGGCAGGGATGTGATATGAAAAATGCCCTTTAAGCAAAGGAAAAGCTTTTATGGTTAGACTGCTTATTTCAGATGTTTATTTACTTACTTATTGTGTATGTTTGGGAGTTTTATGTCTGATAGGTCTGGGTAATTAGTGTGTATCATTGTATCCAGATGTGCGTGTTTGTGTATGTGCTGCAAACAAAATTGACCCCTGGGGAAATTAAAGGTTTTCCAAGTCTAAGACAACAGCAACTTGTTCAGTTGAAAAATACTGTATCTTCATCACTTAAAACTCCACCTTTCAAAGCTGATCTCCTTTTGTTACTCAGTTTTTTCTGCTTGCACATCTACAGGTGTTGTGCTGTAAAAAGTTACTATTTTATCTGGTGTCCTCCCTGGTCCTCTGTGTTAAAAGCTGCTCATCCTCTTTCATTGAGTTTAACATTTATGTCATAAATTATGTCAATCATTGATACATAGGCTCTTCCATATGAAAGTTCCTGACATCTCTGACCTCCTCTCTTAAACCCTGACTCTTAGCTGAAAGCTTAGCCTGCTAACTGGCTAACTCGCTTCTCAGAATGCAGAGCATGACTCTCAGTCTTGACATGTAGTTGTGCAATGGGTCTGTGATGAAAGGATGGACCCTGTCTTTGTGATTTGGTCTGTTTTATAATACTGCAGTGCAAACATGACACACAAAGGAAAAACACAACATTATGCCATCATTTGAAGTGAATCATCATTTGAACTGAATTAGAACAATGCAATTGAGCTGAAGGTGTGAAAACTACAGATAATAGTACAAGTAAGATAATTGAGATTGAGCTGTAACTGGGAAACAGTTTTTTTCAGTTATATATCAGTTTAACATTCTCAAATGCACATTTTATGGTTTACTGTTAAACTTCTCCAAGTCTTCTCATGTAGAAGGAGTTTTATAATGATAAAATTCTGTGGTGACAGTGGGAAGAATTTAATAATAACCTCTGCCATGGCATCCTTTAAAGTAGAAGGACAGGAGAGCTTTAAGCATGACAACAGCAAGAAGGGGCTGTTTAGCAGCATTTGTACAATATCTGGGCTGCACTTCTTTATTAAATCAAAAACAAACCACAACACTGAAAGCATTTTTCTATAGAACAGACATTTTTGCTTCAGTTTCTGTTTTGATGTGAGTTAGTTTAATGAGATGGATCACCTTTTGTATTTTGCATCATGGTAGTAGTGCCTGCCTACTTCATGATCTGTTTGGCCACAATGAATGTGATTGACTGAATTATTGTCCAATGAGCTGCTGAATATACTTTTAAAAGGTTTTGCCCATTCCCGAACACTTTCTGCTTTCCAGATGGACTGAAGTAATACTGTATATTGAACAGTCCATCTGGAGTTTCAGACCGAACAACTATTCAGGGCTGTTAGGCTGTTAACTGTTAATCATTACCCATAACAAAACCCTCCGTATGCATTTTTTTCACGAGAAATAAATTAATATGCAGAACTATATTTATGGGTGTTGGCTGTTTCACCCCATCTTTAAGTTTATGTTTTTTTTATTTCCACCTTTTGATAAAATAATATCATTTTAAAATATATGGCTCATGTTAGTTTACCTTTTTGTTTTAGAATCTTAACGGTGTGTTGGAGATTGGCTGTGGTTTAAAAATCAACATTGAAAAACGTCTCAGTAATTGTTGTCCTGCACTTGATTTTTTTATATTATTATTATTATTTATTCATCTTTTGCCAAAGTAGCAAACAGTTATGAATATTTCCCATATACTAGAATTGTTTTAAAGTTTTAAGTCTGGTGTTGGGACAGCTGTCATTTATTTCCTCATTTAAACAAAACATCAACAAGTATGTGTCTGTATTGTGACTGTGAAAACAACACTGAGTTTTTATTTTTAGTCCATATTGCCCAGCTCTATTGTGTGGTCCACTTGTATGAGTGTGCGTTTGTGTGTCTGTATATTTGACTGCCTGCAGTACTTCAGAAGTCTCCGTAGCCCCCCAGCGGTGACAACAACTTGAAAATAAATCCAACCACAACTATTATGTCCAGACCACAAACACACACACTCACACCACCTCCTCCACAGAACAACTGCATTTAGTGTGTGTGTGTGTTGTTTCTCACCTTGTCCAAATGTGTGTGACTCCCTCTCTTCTGCTCCACTCGTCTCTGCTGTGCTGTCCTTCATGTAAATCTTCCTCCTTCATAGCAACACTCCACATCTCATTCCTGTGTGTGTGTGTGTTCTTGCGTGTGCAGGTGTACCGGAGGAAAGCGTCAACCAGGCTGGCGGTGCTGGAGGAGGCGGCGGAGGGGAGGACGGCGTCGTACCGGAGGGAGATCCTTCACCTGCAGAGGCTGCTCAGAGAAAGACAGGAGGCTGAGGAGAGACTGCTGCAGTCCAAACGGTAGGAGGGGAGTGATGAGGAGAGAGAGAGGTAGAAAGAGAGAGAGAGAGGGGTGAGAGAGCAGAGACAAAAGGAGACAGGCAGGGAAAATGAAGGAGGAGTATGAGAGGGAGAATGTGTGAATGAACAGAGGACAGAAATAAGGTGATGATCTGTCAGGCTTGAAGAATAAAAAGGCAGGAAGGTGTAAATGAGGGCAGAGCTGGTCACACAGGCAAACTGTTACTGACAAGAAGCAGACAGAGGTGTCAGGAGGATCAGATCAATTCAACACTCTTTGTTAAAACATCCATCTTTCTCATGTATTGTTCTCTGAAAGACAGCAAATTAAGTTTTTAAAAAACAATGGACAGCAGAACTCCAAAGATGACTTATGTTACGGTAATGCTGCCATTAAAAAGTACAGTATTATGCTGGAATTCTTCAGAGCATGCAGGAAAAGTGCCACGCTAGAGCATTTTAAATGAGAGTTTTGAGGTTTGGAGTGAGTTGTAAGAGGAACATGGCATTAGCCTTGACCAGAAAGAAAGAACTAACACTGAAGCAATATTTATACAATGTTAGTCAAAGAAACACAAACCCAGATTCAATCTTATGTCCCCGGAACACCTCACCGGGGAGGCGTCCAGGAGGCATCAGGACCAGATGCCCAAGCCACCTCAACTGGCTCCTCTCAACGCGGAGAAGCAGCGGCTCTACTCCGAGCCCCTCCCGAATGACCGAACTTCTCACCCTATCTCTAAGGGAGAGCCCAGCCACCCTGCGAAGGAAACTCATTTCGGCCGCTTGCACTTGCGGTCTCGCTTTCTCGGTCACCAGCTGTGGGTCGTGACCGACAAGAAAAGATCGCGTATATGAGGATAGGGGTGAAGATGGACTGGTAAATCGAGAGCTTCGCCTTTTGGCTCAGTTCCCTTTTTACCACGACAGACTGGTGCAGAGCCCGCATCACTGCTGACGCCGCACCGATCCGCCTATCGATCTCCCGATCCACCCTTCCTCCACTTGTGAACAAGACCCCAAGATACTTGAACTCCTCCACTTGGGGCAGGATCTCATCCCCGACCCGGAGAGAGCACTCCACCCTCTCCCGGGCGAGGACCATGGACTCGGATTTGGAGGTGCTGATTCTCATCCCAGCTGCTTCACACTCAGCTGCGAACCGATCCAGTGAGAGCTGAAGGTCACGGTTCGGTGAAGCCCACAGTACCACATCATCTGCAAAAAGCAGAGACCCGATCCTGAGGTCACCAAACCGGAACCCCTCAACGCCCTGGCTGCGCCTAGAAATTCTGTCCATAAAAGTAATGAACAGAATCGGTGACAAAGGGCAGCCCTGGTGGAGTCCAACCCCCACTGGAAACGACTCAGATGTACTGCCAGCAATGCGAACCAGACTCTGACACCGGTTATACAGGGAACGGATGGCCCGTATCAGGGTGCCCGCTACCCCATACTCCCGGAGCACCCCCCACAGGACCCCACGAGGGACACGGTCGAATGCCTTCTCTAGGTCCACAAAACACATGTGGACTGGTTGAGCAAACTCCCACACACCCTCGAGCACCCCATGGAGGGTAAAGAGTTGGTCCACAGTTCTACGACCAGGACGAAAACCACATTATTCTCCTGGATCCAAGGTTCGACAATCCGACGGATCCTCCACCCCAGTACCCCCTAAAAGACCTTGCCAGGGAGGAGTGTGATCCCCCTGTAGTTGGAACACACCCTCAGATTACCGTTCTTGAAAAGGGGAACCACAACCCCGGTCTGCCAATCCAGTGGCACTGTCCCTGATGTCCACGTGATGTTGCAGACACGTGTCAACCATGACAGCCCTACAACACCCAGGGCCTTGAGGAACTCCAGGCGAATCTCATCCATCCCCGGGACCCTGCCACCGAGGAGCTTCTTGACCACCTCAGTAACTTCAGCCCCAGAGATAGAGGAGCCCACCACAGAGTCCCCCAGGTCTGCTTCCGCACTGGAAGACGTGCTGGTGGGATTGAGGAGGTCTGCGAAGTATTCTTTCCACTGATCCAGAATGTCCCGAGTTGAGGTCAGCAGCTCACCATCCCCACCATAGACAGTGTTGACAGCACACTGCTTCCCCCTCCTAGCCCTAACCCTAACCCTGAGATGCTGGATGGTGGTCCAGAATCTCTTCGAAGCCGTACAGAAGTCGCTCTCCATGGCCTCTCCGAATTCCTCCCATGACCGGGTTTTTGCTTTAGCGACCACCGAAGCCGCATTCTGCTTGGCCAGCCGGTACCTGTCAGCTGCTTCCAGAGTCCCACTGGCCAAGAAGGCTCGATAGGACTCCTTCTTCAGCTTGACGGCATCCCTCACCCCTGGTGTCCACCAGCGGGTTTGGGTGTTGCCGCCACAACAGGCACCAACCACCTTACGGCCACAGCTCCGATCAGCCGCCTCAACAATAGGGATGGAAATCTCCATCCCCAAGACGATACGATATGCATCTCGATATGTAGGCTACGGTACGATACACTAACCATTCACATGAAGCATCTACCAATTCAGGATGATACGATTTGTCTTCCTACCACGATGCAATCACGATGCAATCACGATGCAATCACGATGCAAATCTGTGCAAATTCAACTCAACTTTATTGTTCCTTCAAGACCACTTCAGACCACTTACAGTAGGCTACTTAAGCAGTCAGGAGGTGTGTTTGTCAACATAAAAAAGTAGGCCTATTTCACAAACAGGGACATAGGCCTAACAGTAGTGGAGATCAGCCTTCAAAGCTGTCATTAACAATTTAGACTAAGCATATAAACAGCACTTTGAAAAAAAACAACACTTTCAGCACACTGAAAATAATAATTTTAAATTTTTAAAAATATATATATATATAATAACATGAAATCGGATTTTACCGATGCAAAGCTTTTACAATGCGATGCATTCTGGTTTCAGCCCAGTTTCTAATCCGATGCACACCACTCCAACCGATGCAATTTACCATAGACCCTCGCATCGATGCACTGATTGCGAATCGGATAAAATGCCCATCCCTACTCAACAATAGAAGCCTGGAACAAGGCCCACTCGGACTCAATGTCCCCTGCCTCCCCCGCCACATGGTCAAACTTCACCTGGAGGTGGGAGTTGAAACTCTTTATGACAGGAGACTCTGCCAAACATTCCCAGCAGACCCTCACAACACGCTTGGGTCTATGGGGTCTGACCAGCATCCTCCCCCACCATTGGAGCCAACTCACCACCAGGTGGTGATCAGTTGACAGCTCCACCCCTCTCTTCACCCGAGTGTCCAAAACATGTGACTGCAAGTACGATGATACCACTACAAAGTCGATCAACGAACTGGGACCTAGAGTGTCCTGGTGCCAGGTGCACATATGGACACCCTTATGCTTGAACATGGTGTTCGCTATGGACAATCTGTGACAAGCACAGAAGTCCAATAACAGAACACCGCTCGGGTTCAGATCGGGGGGGCCGTTCCTCCCAATCGCGCCCCTTCAAGTCTCACTGTTGTTGCCGATGTAAGCGTTGAAGTCCCCCAGTAGAACGAAGGAGTCCCCAGAGGGAGCACTCTCCAGCACCCCCTCCAGGACATCCAAGAAGGGTGGATACGCTGAACTGTTGTTTGGTGCATAGGCACAAACAACAGTCAGGTTCCGTCCCCCCACCCGAAGGCGGAGGGAGGCTACCCTCTCATTCACCGGGGTGAACCCCAACGTACAGGCCTCGAGCCTAGGGGAGATGAGCACTGCCACCCCTGCTCGACGCCTCTCACCATCCGCAACTCCAGAGTGGAAGAGAGTCCAACCCCTCTCAAGAGGACTGGTTCCAGAGCCCAAGCTATGCGTCGAGGTGAGTCCGACTATATCTAGTCAGAACTGCTCCACCTTGCGCACCAGCTCCGGCTCCTTCCCCGATAGAGAGGTGACATTCCACGTCCCTAGAGCCAGACGCTGCAGCCGTGGATCGGACCGCCAGGGTCCTCGCCTCGCCGCCCAGCTCACATCGCATCTGACCACTATGGCCCCTCTCACGGGTGGTGGATCCATGAGAGAAGGGTCCCACATCTCTCCTTCGGGCTGGGCCCGGCTGGGCCCTGTGGGTGTAGGCCCTGCCACCAGGCGCTTGCCTGCAAGCCCCACCCCCAGGCCTGGCTCCAGGGGGGGGCCCCAGTGACCCTTCCGGGCAAGGGAAACATTGGTCCAATATTTGTACTCGTCGTAGTGGTCCTTTGCCACTCTTTGTATGTGTATATATATCTATATATATCTATATATATCTATATATATATATCTATATATATATATATATATATATATACATATATATATATATATTTATTTATATATATATATATATATATATATATATATATATATATATATATATATATATATATATATATATATATATATATATGTATAATATATATATACATATATATATATATATATATACATATATGTATATATGCATATGTATTATTTTATTTATTCATTTTGCACAAACATCCAAAACATTCCTCATATTTTTAAAGGAACTTAAATGTTAAGGCATTTAGTGTACTATTTGACTGTCATTTGTGTTGTGGTGTCTTGCTGAAATTCGAGCACAGTAAGTGACACATATACAAGGACACACACACAGACACACATGTGTATATATATATATATATATATACATATATATATATATATGTATATATATATATATATATATGTATATACATATATATGTGTATATATATATATATATATATACATATATATATATATATGTATATACAGGGTTTTAATAGATCTAGGGCTTTAATGGTGTGAAAGCTCCAGGGTGAGATAAAAGGTTGTCAACCACAGCAGAAGCTAAATCAGTGTTCAAAATCATGCCCTCTGAAAATCTAAACTTTCAGACATGTCTGTGTGTAAGCACAGGCTAAGTGCTTCATTAAGATAATAATAAAAAACAACATAAGTGGTCGGCAATGCTTTGCCAGGCTCTGGCTTTATTAATTACAACCGTGTTACCCTTTTGTGATTTTCCCCTTGTAGTCCTCATACAAGTCCATAAGGAGCTTTTGCTGGTCTCTGCTCTTGGAGACAATCGACATGTCAATGCTTTTTATCTCCTCCGGACGTGCGCTTAGCCGCAGCTTGGATCAACGAGGCTTGAATAAGCATCTCTGAAAAACAGCTGAGCCTCATTAGTGGAATGATTTGCAGCTGAGATTAAAGTTGCCGCTTATTCAAGCCATGCTGACCGGCGATAGCCTAGCCTTTTTTAGCCAGCTTTGTGGAATACCCCCTTATCTGACTTATCTGTTTTGTTTTGTTTTTGTTTTTTTTTGTTGACAACTTAGGAAAAAATGAGCTTCTTTTTGACATATTTTTGTAGTTTCTGCACTTTCTCGCTCCCTTCACACCACTGTTTTCATGACAAAGATGCTAACATATGTGAAACAGCAGGAGGTAGTCGATCACACAGCTTGATACATAAGTTTTTTCTCCACAGTGTATGGTTAACTCTCCACAGGACCATTTATTTCTACTCTCTTTCCTTATCCTCTCAGTGTATGCACATTCACAGGGTCTGAATTACTAAAGAAGTAACAACTGCATCTGCTTTTCAAATGCACTGGTAACAGCCTGGAGCATTTTATGTCAGAAAAACAGAGAGACCTGCTGGTAGAAACAACAGATGGACATGGGGGACAGTTGTGTTTGGTAAATGTGGAGGAGCTGGGCAGAAAATAAGCATGTTTAAAACTCTGAATAATGCAAGTGGGTATGTGTCTGCAGGATATTTTGGGGCTTCTGGAGAAAAAGTGCTTAAAGTCAGCACGACAAAATGGAGGGAGAGAGAGAAACAAACCTAAAGACTGAGGCTGCCATGAAAAATAACTCACAGCTTGAAAGTGGTTGAAATGTCTTGTGAGGGAAGGACTGTGTTGTAATGCCCACAAGGGCTCAAGTTTGGAGAGGAGCGGCAGTAAACTCAAATCAACTTCTGTGAAATCAGCAGGGGATCAGGAAACTAATCATGTAGGAGGTCCTGCTGCCTGGATTTTACAGCACTAGAAGGTGAGGTGTGGATGTTATTCAGCCGCAAGGTCGACCGCGTTTTTATCAAAAAATCTCCTGCCGTCCATCACTGCAAGAGCTTTAACAGACTGTTCTCCTTTTTTTTCTGTCTCAGACCTGGAACCAAATACCAAGCCTGAACCACTCACCTTGACTTCCTTTTCCAAACACTTTAGAGCTAGGCTTGCAGAGCAGATGGACCTGCTTGATTCTGAAATCATGCATATCCGTCTTGCCAGCCTTCATTGTCCAATATTTTCATTCGGCTAAATGCCTCACAGCTCAATCAGGGAAGAGAAGTGGGAGCAGCTGATGACAACAGGAAGTATCTTGACAGGAAGTCAAATTACTTCTTGTTGTGCAAATAATGGCCACTAATGCCGGTTGGACTTTGGCCATCATGATTACTCAGTGATACTTGATGAAATGTGCTGTTCTAAGAAGTTTACTTCGTAGGGATTGTCTTTGAAGAGGTTCATCTCACATTTAAGTGTTAAATGCTACATCCGTGTGATACAATTAAGAGTGAAACAATAGTCTTAAGGTGGTTAAGCTAACGGCTAATGGCTAACAAGAGCAAACAACAGTTAATGGCAGTTAGCCTTTAGCCATTAGCCATAGTGGCTAACAACAGTTAGCCACTACAGCTAATGATCGCTTGCCCTTGTAAGCCATTAGCCGCTAATACTAATGGTTAGCCGTCAGCCACTACGTATACTTCGTCATAACACAGTTGCTTGGTATAGATTTGTCTGTGATGAGTGTGATGAGCCAAACTATCATCCAATCACAAGCTGCTCAGTGCGTTGTGACACCATCCATAATTGTCCTCTGTATTTACATGTATGTATGCCATTTTTATAAAGTAGTGCTTACTTAAGACATCTATGTATGCTTTCTTAGTGCAATATCCACTCTCACATCTGCATGTGCAGCCTTGTGCTACGGGCATTGTGCAATATTAGTCTTCTTGAAAAGGACATGCCCATTAAGAAAAGAGTATATCTCTTCAACCAAAAGGTCTATTTCAATGATTTTGGTGTCATAATAAAAGTAACGCTTGAGAGACTTATCCAGATGTGTAATTATCTAATTATCAGTGTATGTGTTAATGAGACAGAGTAAATGAAGATAGTCAGAGTAATTTTAGTCAGAAAGTTGGAATAATTTGAAAATTTCATCCTTGCCTAAAACACTAGTGATACAGAGCAAAATTAGAGATGTTTTATGACAATATTGTGAGGCAAGAATTTTGGAAGAAGAGTGCATATTGAGCCAAAAATTTAAAGATATGTATTTTGTCAAATGAAAGCCAAATGTAGTAATATCATATGTAATACTGCTTTGTGCTGTCCTGTACAGGAGTTTTTCTTTGATCTCCAGCAGACCCAAAATTGGGTCAGCTGGGGCCATAGTGGTAAAACATGACACTGTTATTGTCTTAGGCAGTATTGGACAGTATTGTGCAGTGCAACATGCACTTTATATTTCTGTGTAATATAGGCAGCTAGCACTCTGCATTTTAGCATTTGACACTTCAGCACTATGGCACTTTCATCAGCACTTCAGCACTTTGTAATCCAGAGTGTGTAATTCTCATGTTCCCCAAACTCCCAGCCCGTTTCCTTTTGGACTGTATGACGTTTAGGTTTTCTACAGTTCATGTATGTTGCTTGTCTTTTAATATGATCTGTGGGTTTGTATTGCTATCTCAGATGTTTTTTTTTTTTTATGTGTTAACACCAACCTGATTACGGGGGATGGAAATTAGCCACTCGGATATGATCCCATGCATTTACATGTCGAAGTCTTTTAATGCATACTGCCCCATTTAAAATTAAATGAATACATCTCAAATTTCAGACCATGGAAAGTCATATGGGATTCTGCTGACCATAAAATATACTCTGACATACTTTTTTTTGGCAGCCTTCGAGGTCAAAAATGACCAGACAAATCTGCATCTGATAGGGAGAGATAAGTGAAAGCTACAGGAAAAGTCTAGTTTTGACCAAAGAGAGAAATTCCTTTAAGCTTACCCAGAATAGTCCTCTTACAGAGAAAAGCAGGGATTCTGGCTGAGTGAAATAAATCCCATGGACATGTGAAACAGTCAGTCTGGTATGTCTAGTTATATGTTGCCCAGCCTACAAGGAATCACATCTGATTTTCTCTCCTGCCTTCAATAAAATCCAAACTCGCTTTTGTCTCTCCTGTCACATTGTTCCACATTCCTTTTGTTCTCCTCTTAGTCTCTGTTTCAGCTCGTCCTCTTGGCTCGCTGCCCGCTGCGATCAAATGAACGCCAGCTAATCAGATTGTTGGAAGATCCTCTTCTGCCTTGGCCTGAGCGACAAATAACACACACTACCCCTCTCATTACTCACACCACTAACCTTCAGGTTTTACTGTACCACTAAAAGCTTTATAACTGGCTTTGTTAGACAGCTTCAACAGTGGATCAGCTCTCTGAGGCCTTTTTCCTGATCACTCATGAACATATCTGGGTCATTTAAGGACAGGCCACCCCTTGAATCTTCCTGAGTTGTCCGTTCATCTCATGTCTTCTGTCTTACATGTGCAGTGCCTCGTGGGAGTATTTTCCCTGTCAGACGGGTGAGGAAACTCTCAGGAGGCAAGTCATAATGTTGTCAAGACGGCACAGAAATGTTGGATGAAACAACAGTGTTCAAGGCCCTGAAGACTGCCTCTGCCTTCATGTCAATGCTGCATGTAATTAGGTGTATTCACAGTTTAAATGAAAGGTCAGAGAAAAGCAAACTGGTGAGCAGCAGAGAGTACAGAGCAACCTCATTATGAGCAGGAAGATAACAGCAGTTACTCGTCAGTTAAATAATGTGAACATCGTCACTAAATGCAGATAACTTTTACACACCCAAGTTATTTTTGTGCAAAATGTGTTAAAAGATTATTATTTTTTTGTATCAATCATGTTTTAGCACCAGCTATTAAACTTTTGTTTGTCAGCATTTTTGATTGGCTTGATTATCTGTTTTCTTCATAGACTATTGAATATCAGACAAGAGGAATCAGCTGTTTGTGTGTTGTAGAGCTGTGATTCTGAAAAATGCGATGGGGCTCACTGCTGTACCCTTAGACAAGTCAGGGAGTGGGAATATGTAGTGATGAATTATTGCTGCAATTGGTCCATTGTTTGTTTGCTTTTTTTTTTTGTTTATTTGTCTTTGAGCAAGAGTAGTACCGTTTCAAAGTATCTAACTCTTCTCCCTTAGAGGATTGTACAATGATTTTTAAATGGCTAATAAACCAATATCCTTTTAGTTCTGTCCCAAGAAGGAGCAGAGCTTTCAGGCTTTCTGGGAATGTTGGCCAATGTTGCTCAAAACAGAACTAATCGGATTGTAATGGTGATCCATCACGTATTCACAAGGGATAAGTCAGTAGTTTTCAGATCCACAAATTTTCAAATATTTGTTGGCTACGAGGCATTGTTTCACGTTTTTGCTTATAACTCAGCTAGCATGTCAGACATGCCATGGCGAAGGTAAGTGCTCTCAGATAACTTCAGGGCTTGAAGACCTCCGGCAGGGTGCCGGAAATCCGGCGTATGAATATTTTGGTGATTTTTTTAATATATATCTTTTAATCTTTAACCAGTCGTTTAATGTGATAGTTCCAACTACCAATGATACTCAAGGTAACCAAGGCGTTCTAGCAAATCAGGGGCAGGCTAGAGCGGGCCTTAAGTTTTCAACATTTGGACAGCGTCAGCGGTGAGGAGCTGATTTAGCGTATACTGCTAACATGTTTAACCGGCTTGTTAAGTGGCGCTGGGGTTGGATAGAGGAGGCTGGAACAGGAGCCAGGAGCTTGTTTCTGTGTGCCATTTTCCAGAAAACTATTGTATGGCCGCAGCCAGAAAAAAGAAATTAGCTCGTCATGACCCGGGTCACATAGCGTCCATGCGAGCTCTCTCCCACACATCGACCTCACCAGGAGCGACAGCTACAGGTACCACACGGCCAGTGGCAATTGCTCTAAGACTGCAAGGGAAGCTCAGCTTCCCCTAAAATGTCCCCAGAAAAAGTGGTGATATGTCCTGCTGTGTGTACATTTCATTGACTAAATATGCGCTAGAATACCTTCATCTTTTGTTCAGAATCAGCTACTTAATACACTTAACTGGCGCAACTTCCTTCTCACTCATCCTCGCAGCGTCCCAGCGCTTAAACACAGTCGGACGCTGAGCGTCTCCAGGCTTCAACATGAAAGCGTAGAGTGGGTTGTTCCACTGTGGAAACTGGACGGTCATTGGATAAACGCTGGGCTTTGTCCCGCCCATCGGATGCTCAGTGTCTCTGGGGGTCTATGAGGCAGTGGGCTGGCCTGGACGCTCGGCTTCTGCATGATGATTGGATGATCTGTCTGAGGCCGAATCCCTTTTTGATTGACAGTGAAATGAGCCAAGCTAAGTTTTACCATCAGTTGTTGTGGACTGAGCCGGAGGCTTTATCGATCACCAGTAACTTTATCTTTCTTAAAAACGACTAACGCTGTGTTTGAAGATTCTCTCCTGTCTCTTCTTCTTTTCACAAACAAGCAGCTGGATCTTCTCTCCCTGTCACTCACACTCACAGCCTGTCAAACAGTAGTCTCATGTAGCAGCTCCAGCTGCTAGCAAGCTGCACATCATGGCAGATAGTATGAATGTTGTCGACCGGATTTTGGCGAGGCCATTTGATAGTCTTCCTTACGAAGAGAAAATTAGAGTTAAACAGCAGGGCAGATCAACTCCTAAGATTGATTTAGTGCAAAAAGTGGGGAAAAGTAACAGGTCTTTTCAGCATTCCTGGTATGACAAGGTGAGCTGGCTCACTGGAAGTGCTGTCACAGATAAAATGTGTTGTCTGGTCAAAACCTAGTTTTGGGGAATAAAATCCCTGGAAAAGACACCTAGTTGGTACAACAGGGTCACAGATCATTTTCATAATAAACAAATTTATGATGTAGGCCGAGGAAAAAAATGAGCTTCCCCTCCTTGACTGACCAGCTGCCGCCACTGCACACGGCAACATCGATGACCAGGGTTAAAGCTGGCCGGAGCCCTCCGGCTTATTCAAGTAAATTAATTAACCAATTCAAGTAGCACCGACAGAGCATTTTATCATGAACAGCCTGCATGGCTCTCTCATAAGCACCGAGATGCTCAATAAATTCAAGCCCTGTAACTTCAACTCGCACTATCATATAAATTAATGTCCAAACAGATTAAGTAACTTCAGAAAACATAAAATCTTCAGTGGAACACCATCTTTAACTGTGAATAGAATGTTCATGAATTTTGAGACAGTTTTTACTGACAAAAAAGATTTTGTTAGTTTTCAACTGTTTGACAAATTCTATGGTATACTTAGTATAATTAAACAAAGTATTTAATGAGAAAGTGTAATGTGTTAAAGGGGCTATTTTGCTTAAAAAGAGAGTAAGCTTAAGCACGTGGCATCACAGTCAGAGTGAGTGAGTGGAATTCCAGTCACTGAGTAGTAACTATTTAAATGTAAGCAGTCAGCTATACTTAAATTAAGTAGAAAAAATGTTAATTGTTTTTCGTTATTATTCAATAATGTCCACCAATGACAGTATAGATCCTCAGCTGATGTTACTGAAACATTTGGAGCTGTAATGTCAGGTTTATCAAGAAGATGAGGCAATGTTGTTGCAGCAACTGGTATCATATAACTGAGTGTATATGTACATCTTTAAATGTTGTAATCTTAAAAATCGTGGCATTGAGGACATTAGATCATGTTTTCATGCTTGTTGGCTACATTAAACCCAGAGAATTTAGATTACATAGGCTGGTTTGACAGTAAACAACTTCAACATATGCAGTAGTTAAGTCTGTAGATATTTTATCACAAATTGCCACTGTTTTCAGGTATTTTTCATTTTTTAAAGCAGTAGAAGAGGGACATTATTGCCCCTAATTATTGCATTTTGGTTCATTTGGTTTCACTTAATCAGCACTTGAGTGCAGAGACACCATTTAAGTACATATAACGTTGAGTTTGTTTAATGAATTAGAAGTGTTTCTGTTTGAGCATAACAGCCATGAAAGGCTTTTATGGGCAAATTCTGAGTCTTGTTCTTTCACCAGAAAAAAACAGAATATTATTTACCAGCCATTGTAAAGCTCTGTTGGATTTTTTGTGTTTTCAGATTTTAGGAAGTAAATGTTTCCAGATACTGAGTCAAGGCTTCACAAAACTGTCTTTGTATCTCAATGCTCTCAGCTGTAGTCAAACTTCTCACCCCACTTAGAGGTAAAATCTGTTCTCTCCTCCTCTTTCTTTCTCTGATCCACTGCTTTGTATTCTGCCCATGTTAGAGCAGCAGAGATGCTGATAGATTGTGATTTTTGCCTGCTGAGGTTGGCGCAGTCTTCAGAGGAACAGCACGGCCTTTAAACTTCCAGGAGCTCGGAAGAAGTTTTAGGCTGCAGTTAGGTTTTTTTTTTTCTTTTTAATGCAGCTTCATTCTCCTAAAAGCAAACCCAAACATGGAAAATGCTAAGGATGAACAATAATTCACACTTTTATTATCATTGCCACTGAAGCTTTTGCAGTTATCATGCAAAAGTCTTAATTTAATTCACCAGATGAGAAAATATTTCATTTGCCATAGACTGGTCCCACTGAACGTGTACATTTTACATGCTGTCGTGAAGCTTGAGCTTTCAGATGCCCAGAGTAAGCATGACAAGTTAGTGAAATAGTTGATTCATCCCAGATGTGCAACTAAAAAATCTGCAGCAACTATCTGATTCTATAATGTAAGTGAACCAAAACTCCAGGGAATGTTTCCTTCACTTTGTATCTTAAATCTTTGGCCTGAAAAATTAAGGCAGTTCTGAAGGGGTCCAAACTGGTAGTAGCAATGTGTATCACAAGAAGAGGCTAGCTAGTGTATTTTTGAGATTTCTTGACTAAAATTCACTCAAATGTTAAATGGCATGCCCATACACCCACCTGTTTCAGCCCACCTCGGAACAGGCTGTTTACAGGGTAATTCCTTGGAGCTGTCTAACTGTGCCCCACTGTGGTCTCAGCTTTCAGTGGGCATCGGTACCTCAGTAATGTTCCTTTCAACACTGAAAGGAAGGTAAAGGTATGTTGATGAGTGTGAAGCTACA